>ML685862.1:7383922-7432237 GCA_007922175.1 Pelusios castaneus
TAGATAGATAGATAGATAGATAGATAGATAGATAGATAGATAGATAGTCACAGAAGCTCATTGGCTGCTCGCTTAGCAGCTCCACTTAGAAACCTGGCACATACAGAAGATCAGTGGCTGCTCGATGTGTATCATGCCTCAAAGTGATTCTGGTTCTGCATATCTCTTGAAATGGGGAGATTGTAACTGCAGAAAAATCAAGGTGTGGGTGTACCATGGATTTATATAGTGTCATTATGATATTTTCTGTCTTAATATTATCTATCTCTTTCCTAATGGTTCTTGACATTGTTAGTTATTTTGACTGCTGTTGCACATTGAGTGGATGTTTTCAGAGAATTATTCATAATAACTCCCTATATCTTTCTTGAGTGATAACAGCTAAATTAGACCCCATCATCTTCTATGTATAGTTGGGATTGTTTTCCAATGTGCATTACTTTGCACTTATCAAGACTGAATTTTATTTGCCATTTTGCTGTTCAATCACCCTGTTCAGTAAGATTCCTTTCTATCTCCTTGCAGTTCCCTTGGGACTTGACTATCCTGAGTAATCATAGAATCATAGAATAATAGGGTTGGAAGGGACCTCAAGAGGTCAACTAGTCCAATCCCCTGCTAAAAAGCAGGACCTCTCCCCCTAAATCACCCCAGCCAGGGTTTTGTCTAACCGAGCCTTAAAAATCTCCAAAGATGGAGAGTCTACCACCTCCCTAGATAGCCCATTTCAATGCTTCACCATCCTCCTAGTGAGAAAGTTTTTCCTAATATCCAACCTTGACCTCCCCAGCTGTAATTTGCAACCATTGCTCCTTGTTCTGTCTTCTGTTACCCTCGAGAACAGCCTAGCTCCCTCCTCTGGAGCAACCCTTCAAGTAATTGAAGGTTGCTATCAAATCTCCCCTCAGCCTTCTCTTCTGTAGACTAAATAAGCCTAGTTCCTTCAGTCTTTCCTCATAAGTCATGTGCCCCAGTCCCCTAATCATTTTTGTTGCCCTCCGCTGGACTCTTTCTAATTTGTCCACATCCTTTCTGTAGTGGGGAGCCCAAAACTGGAGACAGTATTCCAGATGCAGCCTGACCAGTGTCAAATAGAGGGGAATTATCACATCCCTTGATTTGCTGGCAATACTACTACTGATGCAGCCTAATATGCCATTGGCCTTTTTCGCAACAAGGGCACACTGTTGGTTCATATTCATCTTCCCGTCCACCATAACCCCCAGGTCCTTTTCTACAGCGCTGCTACTTAGCCGATCGGTCCCCAGCCTGTAGCAGTGCATGGGATTTTTCTGTCCTAAGTGCAGGACTTTGCACTTGTCTTTGTTGAACCTCATGAGGTTTCTTTCGGCCCAGTGTTCCAATTTGTCCAAGTCTCCCTGGATCCTGTCCCTGCCCTCCAGAGTATCTACCATTCCCCCCAACTTGGTGTCATCCGCAAACTTACTAAGCACGCAGTCTATTCCATCATCAAAATCATTAATGAAGATGTTGAATAGAACCGGCCCCAGGACCGACCCCTGGGGCACTCCACTCGTTACCGGTTGCCAACCAGACATCGAGCCATTGATTCCTACCCACTGAGCCCGTTGATCTAACCAGTTTTTGATCCACCTTACGGTCCACTCGTCCAACCCATACTTCCTTAACTTGCCGACAAGAATGCTATGGGAAACCATATCAAAAGCCTTGCTAAAGTCAAGGTATAACACGTCAACGGCTCTTCCCGCATCCACAAATCCAGTCATCTCATCATAGAAAGAAATCAGGTTGGTCAGGCACGATTTGCCCTTGGTGAATCCATGTTGACTGTTCCTGATCACTCTATTTTCCTCCAAGTGTTTCAGGATGGATTCCTTGAGGACCTGCTCCATGATTTTCCCAGGGATTGAGGTGAGGCTAACTGGTCTGTAGTTCCCCGGATCCTCCTTTTTCCCTTTCTTAAAGATAGGTATTATATTTGCCTTTTTCCAATCCTCCGGGAACACCCCCGTTCACCACGAGTTCTCAAAGATAATGGCCAGCGGCTTTGCAATCACTTCCCCCAACTCCCTCAGCACCCTCGGATGCAGTTCATCCACCCCCATGGACTTGTGCACATCCAATTTCTTTAAGTGTTCCCTAACCTGACTTTCCATCACCGAGGGCTGCTCTCCTTCTCTCCATTCCGCGTTACCCCGTGTAGTAGCCTGGGAGCTGGCCCGCCCTGTGAAGACTGAAGTAAAAAAAGCATTGAGTACTTCAGCCTTTTCCGCACCATCCTCCACGAGGGTGCCTGCCCCATTCAGTAAGGGACCTACACCACCTCTTATCCTTTTCTTGTTGCTGATATACTTATAGAACCCCTTTCTGTTATCCTTCACATCTCTTGCTAGCTGCAACTCCAATTGTCCTTTGGCCTTTCTGATTTTATCCCTGCAGTCCCAAGCAATATCTTTATACGCCTCCCTTGTCATCTGTCCAAGCTTCCACTTCTTGTAAGCCTCCCTTTTATGTTTCAGCTCCCCGCAGAGTTCCCTACTAAGCCACGCTGGTCGCCGTCCACATTTGCTGTTCTTTCTGCACATCGGAATGTTATCTTCCTGTGCCTTTAACATACAGCCAGCTGTCTTGGACACCTTTCCCCTTCAGATCAGCCTCCCATGGGACCCTGCCCATCAGCTCCCTAAGGGAGCCAAAATCTGCTTTTCTGAAGTCCAGGCTGTGTCTTCTGCTTCTTTCCTTCCTTCCATTGATCAGGATCCTGAACTCTACCATCTCATGGTCACTGCTGCCCAGGTTGCCATTTACTTCTACTTCCCCAATCAATTCTTCTCTGTTTGTGAGCAATAGGTCTAGAGGTGCAAGGCCCTTAGTTGGTTCCTCCAGCATTTGTGCTAGGAAGTTGTCCTCAATATTCTCCAAAAACTTCCTGGATTGCCTGTGCACTGCTGTATTATCTTCCCAGCAGACATCAGGATAATTGAAGTCCCCCATAAGAACCAGGGCCTGCGACGATCTGGAAACTTCTGTTAGTTGTCCATAGAACGCCTCATCCACCTCCTCTTTCTGGTCTAGCGGTCTGTAGCAGACACCCACCACAACATCCCCCTTGTTGCATTCTCCCCTAAACTTAACCCACAGACTTTCAACCATCTTGTTTCCACTTTCATAGTGGAGTTCCGATCAGTCATAGAGCTCTTTTACATATAGTGCTACTCCTCCCCCCCTTCTTCCCTGCCCGTCCTTCCTGAACAATTTATATCCATCCATGGCAGTGCTCCAGTCATGCAAGTTATCCCACCACGTTTCTGTTATTCCAATTATATCATAGTTCCTAGTCTGTGCCAGTACTACCAATTCTTCCTGCTTGTTTCCCAGGCTCCTTGCATTTGTGTACAGGCACCTAAGATACTGGGCCCATTGCCCTACTTTGCCCTGTCGATTCTCCCTCCTGTCGCATCTTCCTCCTTGCAATTTCTCCCGGTGTCCTCCTTCCCCACTCGCCTTAGGTATTATGACTTCAACAGGAAATAAAAAACAATTATTTGATCCCCCCCCCGTTCCAACTACCCTCTCTTTTATTACTGCTGTTACAGCCCCAGCACCCCCCAAGTTCCATCCCTTCCCCCAGGTTTCCCTCAGTTTCACTTACCTGTGGGCCTTGGTCACCTTCCCCCTTCAAACCTAGTTTAAAGCTCTCCTCACCAGGTTAGCCAGTCTGCTTCCAAATACACTCTTCCTCTTCCTGGATAGGTGGAGTTCATCTCTGCCTAGCAGTCCTTCTTCCTGAAACAGCACCCCATGGTCGAGGAAGCCAAAGCCCTCCTGGTAATACCATCTCCGCAGCCAGGCATTCACCTCCAGGATGCATCTGTCCCTGCTCGGGCCCCTACCCTTGACCGGAAGGATCGAGGAGAACACCACCTGTGCACCAAACTCCTTCACCCGTGCTCCCAGAGCCCTGTAGTCACCTTTGATCTGCAGAGGGTCACCTCTCGCAGTGTCATTGGTTCCCACATGGATGAGTAATCTTGTAACAGCTGCAATTTTTGCCACATTACTGTTCACCTGCTCTTTCAAGTCATTTTTAATATGTTAAACAACACATGTGCCAGTAGAAATCCTTGAGGGACCCTACTATTAACCTCTCCCCATTATGAAAACTGACCATTTGTTCGTATCTTGGTTTCCTATCTTTTAACCAGTTACTGATCTATGGGTAGATGCTTCCACCTTATCCCATGACTGCTTACTTTGCTTAAGAGCATTTGGTGTGGGATCATGTCAAAAGTATTCTGAAGATCCAACTAAATTATATCCACTGAATAATATCTTGTTTGCATGCTTTTTGACCCCCTCAAAGAATTCTAAGAGAGAGGTGCACCATGATTTCCCTTTACAAAAGCCATGTTAACTCTTCTCCAACATATAATGAACATTAGAACTTAAGAATGGTCACACTGGGTCAGACCAATGTTCAATCAGCCCAGTATCTTGTCTTCCAACAGAAGGAACCAACAGAAGAGGTACTGTAAATAGCAGATTATTCATTCCCTATCCCCCTTTTCCAGCTTCTGGCAAACAGAGCATGGTTTTGCATCCTCACCCATTGGAGCTAATAGCCATTGATGGACCCATGCTTCATGAATTTATCTTGGTTTTTTTTTTTAACCCTGTTATGGTTTTAGCCTTCAAAATAACCCCTGGCTGTTATGTGAAGAGATACTTCTTTTGGTTCATTCTAAACCTACTGCCTATTAATTTCATTTATCAACCCCTAGTTCTTGTGTTCTGAGGAGTAAATAACACCTCCTTTTTCACTTTTTCCACACCAGTCATGATTTTATAGATTTCTATCATATCCTCCCTTAGTTATCTCTTTTTCAAGCTAAAAAGTCATAATCTTTTTAATTTCTCCTCATATGGAAGCTGTTCCATAGCCCTGGTCATTTTTGTTGCACCTTTTCTGCATCTTTTCAAATTATAACATATCTTGTTTGAGATGGGGTTTTATTAAGTCGACTTAAGCTGTTCCTTAAGTCGATTTAAGGAAAACTTAAGTCGACTTAATAACACCTAGTTTTAGGTCGACTTTAGGATTAAGTCAATTCCTTAAATTGACTTAAACCAGTGTGGATGGGGATTAGTGCCTAAGTCAACCTTATTAAGTCAACTTAAAGCGTTAAGTTGACTTAATCAGGTCGACAAGGGCTATGTCTACACTAGAAAAAGTTAAGTGGACTTTGTTAAGTCAACAAAGTCGGGATTTGCAGGCTGTACATTTGACAGTCCTGATTTAAGTAGATTATATCCACTGGATCACCACATGCTCTTTTCAAAACTATGTTGAATCTTCTTCAATAAATCACATTCACCTAAGTGTCTGATCATTCTGTTTTTTACCATTGTTTCAACCAGTTTGCCTGGCATTGAAGTCAGGCTTACTGGCTGGTAATTGCTGGAATTGCCTCTGGAGTATTTTTTAAAAATAGACATCTGTGGCAGGGCATTTGCCCAGCATTGGCCAGGAAAGGGTTAAGGGGTCCTCTGGAAAGGCTGCAATAACAGGTATCCAATAGGAAGAGGCTGCATAACAGCAGTCAAGGCTGATATAAAAGGGAGCTGCAGAGAAGAGTGAGGGAAGTAACTTCCAGGAGCTCAAAGAGGGGAAACTGTTAGCACCCTGGACAGAGCATTGGCTATATCCTGGGACTCAGCAGAGCCAAAGGCCCTGAAGCAAGGGCAGAGAAAGTATTGCAGTTGCAAGGAAGTGGCCCAGGGAAATACATGGAGCAGTTGGGAGACACACATAGAAAGGTTGCTTTGGGCCCAGACCCAGAGCAGTGAGCAGACTTGCGTCCCTTACGTGGTCACCATTGGAGTGGTGGCAGGAGTGTGGTGGCCACAATTGGATATGGCTGGAATGGACTGCAGAATCCCCTGGAAGGTAGGGTGGGGGCATGGACTGTGACTTAGCCCTTGGGCTGAGAAGGAGGTTCCAGTGGTGACCAAATGGACAGCAAGACACCATGAAGAGTGGCATTTGCCCAGCTGAGAGCTGAATCCCCAGACAGCCAGCAGGAGGTGCCAAGTTAATGAGTTCAACCATGTTACAGCGTCACTTTAGCTATCTTCAGTCATCTGGTACAGAAACTGATTTAAATGATAGGGTTTATACCACAGTTAGTAGTTCTGCAATTTCACATTTGAGCTCCTTCAGAACTCTTGGGTGAATACCATCTGTTCCCGGTAATTTACTACTGTTTAATTGATCAGTTTGTTCCAAAATCTCCTCTAGTGACACCTCAATCTGGGACTGTTCCTCAGATTTGTCACCTAAAAAGAATGGCTAAAGTTTGGGAATCTTTCTCATACCCTCAGCTGAGAAGACATGCAAAGAATTCATTTAGTTTCTCTGCAATGGCCTTATCTTTCTTGAGAGTTCCTTTAGCATCTCAATGGTCCAGTAGCCCCACTGGTTGATGAGCAGGCTTCCTGCTTCTGATGTACTTAATTTGTTGTTACTATTTGAGTCTTTGGCTAGCTGTTCTTCAATTTTCTTTTTTTTTTTTTTGGCTTTCCTAATTATATGTTTACATTTCACTTGTCAGAGTTTATGCTCCTTTCTATTTGCCTCAATAAGATTTAACACCCACTTTTTAAAGGATGACTTTTTGCCTCTAATTGCTTCTCTTTCTTCATTGTTTAGGCAAAGTGGCACTTATTTGGTCCTCTTACTTTTACTTGAGTTACTAATTTGGGATATACTTTTAAATTGATCCTCTATTGTGGTGTCTTTAAAAGGTTTCCATATAGCATTCAGGGATTTCACATTCAGCACTCTACTCTTTTATTTCCATGTAATTAACTTAGACTCGTAAACCTTAAGATCAGAAGGAAATATTATGATCATCTAGTCTGACCTCCTGCACAATGCAGAATACAGAACCTCAGACTCCCCTCCTGTAATCCCTACCCTATGACTGAGTTATTTAAGCCTAGAAATAATAGTTTAAAAACTTCAAGATACAGAGAATACACTTGCAAGGGATCCATGCCCCATACTGCAGAGAAAGGTGAAAGACCCCTATGGCCTATGCCAATCTGCACTGGAGGAAAATTCCTTCCCGACCCCAAATATGCCTCCAATCAGTTAAACCCTGAGCATGTGGGCAAGAGTCACTAGACAGACACCCAGAAATAATTGTCTGTAGTAACTCAGAACCCATCCCATCAAACATCCCACTACAGGCCATTGGGCATATTTACCACTAGTAGTCAAAGATCAGTTAATTGCTAAATTAGGCTGTCCCATTATACCACAACCTCCATACATTTATCATGTTCAGTTTTGAGGCCAGCTCTCCTTGGAAGACTATTACAGAACCTCACTTGTCTGATTATCAGAAACCTTCAACTAATTTCAAGTCTAAACTTCTTGATGGCTAGTATGTATCCATTAATTCTTGTGTCCACATTGATGCTGAACTTAAATAATTCCTCTCCCTTCCTGGTATTTATTTCTCAGATGTATTTATACAGAGCAATCATATCTCCTCTCAGCCTCCTTTTGGTTAGATTAAACAAGCCAAATTCTTTGAGTCTCTTCTCCTAAAACAGGTTTTCCATTTTGGATCATTGTAGTAGTTCTTCTCTGTACTTGTTCCAGTTTGAATTCATCTTTCTTAAACATGGGAGACCAGAACTTCACACAGTATTCCAGATGAAGTCTTACTAACACCTTGTATAAAGGTGCTAACACCTCCCTCTCTCTACTGGAAATACCTCATCTGATGCCTCCTAGGACTACATTAGCTTTTTTCATGGCCACATCACATTGGCAGCTCAGAGTCATCTTGTGATCAATCAATACACCCAAGTCCCTCTCCTCTGTCACTTCCAACTGATGCATTCCAAGTTTATAGAAAAAATCTTTGTTATTATTCCCTAAATGAATGGCCTTGTACTTTACACAATTAAATTTTATCCTATCTTCTATTACTACAGTTTACAAGGTCATTCAGATCTTCTTGAATTATATAAGAGTCCTTCTCTGTATTAGTAATACTCCCTACTTTGTCTTATCCACAAACTTTATTAGCTCACTCTCACTTCTTCTGCCAAGGTCATTAATAAAAAGTTTAAGATCTGTCCCAAGACTGATCCCTGAGGAATTCCCCTAGTAACCTCCCTCCAACCTGACAATTCACCTTTCAGTTTGACCTGTTGTAGTCTCTGCTTTAACCAGTTCCTTATCCACCTTTCTATTTTCATATTAATCACCATCTTTTTCAATTTACCTCATAATGCCCCATGTGGAACCATATCAAATACCTTATTGAAATCTAGGTAAATTAGACCCCCCGCATTCCCTTTCTCTAAGAAATCTATTATCTTCTCAAAGAAGGTGATCTGATTGGTCTGATACAATCTACCTTTTGTAAAGCCATTTTGTGTTTTATCCCAATTACCATTATCCTTTATGTCCTTTACTTACTCTTTCAAAAAAATTTCAAAGACCTTTCACACTACTGAGATCAAACTAGGAGGCATGTAATTAACCAGATCACTCATGTTCCCTGTCTTAAAAATAGGAACTATGGTAGCAATTCTGCAATCATCAGGCACAACATCTTTGTTTACAGATTCATTAAAAAACTTTGCTAATAGGTTTGCAATTTCACATGACAATTCCTTCAATATTTTTGGACGGATATTATCTGCCCCTCACCCTAAGTTAGTCCTATTAAGCTGTTAAAGTTTGACTTCTACCTTGGATGTGGTAATCTACCTTCATATTCTCATTTCCTTTTAGCCACTCTGCCATTATCCCTAAGTTCTTCATTAGCCTCAATAAAACCCAAAGCAAAGCATTTGTTTTGCTTTTGGGCCATTCCTAGATTATCATTTACTTCCATCCAATCCTTCATTCTTAGCAGTCCCACTTCGTTCTTTGTTTTCTTCCTATTTATATGGAAGAAACCATTGGTTTTAATTTCCTTTGAAAGGTCCATTTTTACTTGGCTTGGGGTATTTCTCACTTTATACCTACATTTTCTGACATCCAGCAATTTGGTACCATTTTAGTTTAGATGGAGCTCATCTTTCTTATATAGGATCCTCCTTTCCCAAAAGATTCCCTAGTTTCTAATAAATCTAACCCCCTCCTCCCTATACCTCATCTCCTTCATGCATTGAGATCCTGCAGTTCTGCCTATCTAACTGGCTCTGCACATGGAACTGGAAGCCTTTCAGAGAATGCTAACTGGAGATTCTGGACTTCAATCTCTTACCTAGCAGCCACCAACTCCTCTCCAGCAGTTCACATACATCTGTCTAGATATCTCGAGATCTGCAACTTTCACATATGACAAGGCAAGTCACCATGTGGTTCTCCTAGTCATTGCAAACCTAGCTATCTATGAGTGCATCTACACTTACAACTTAGGTCAACGTAAGAAGGCTTAAGTTGACCTAAACTACTCTGCGTCCACACTGGGCTTTCCTTAAGCATGGACGGGGATTAGTGCCTAAATCAACCTTATTAAATCGACTTAAAGCATTAAGTCAACTTAATAAGGTCGAAAAGGAGCCATGTCTACACTAGAAAAGTTAAGTTGACTTTTGTTAAGTTGACGTAAGGTCAATTTAAATTCCACCTTATTAAGTCGACTTAATAAAGTCGACTTAACTTTTCTAGTGTAGACATAGTCCATGTTTCTAATAACTTAGTACCCTTTTACTATTAACTGCCTCTTCCTAAAATCTGGAGTTCCCTCCCACCCCTAGAGATATATCCTCGGTGTGAGAGGATAGCATGACATCATCTGGAAGGGCAGTCACCTATGAGATGATTTCCCTCTGCTCCATTCTGATGTTCTCCTTCCCTGAATCTTTTCATCCTCAACAGTAGACAGAGTGTCAGACCAGGGGCAGGACCATTCTACAATGTCTCAGAGGCTATGTCTACACTGGCAAATTAAATCGACTTAAGGAGGCTTAAGTCGACTTAAATTAAGCCACATCCACACTAGGCTTTCATTAAGTTGACTTAAGAAGTTCCTTAAATCGACTTTATGAACGCTTAAGTCGACTTAATAAGAACCGCCTATTAGGTCAACTTAAGCCTGCTTAGGTCAACCTAACCCTTCTTTAGATTGACCTAAGCCCAGTGTGGATGTTTAAGTCCACTTTGTTAAGTCAACCTAAAGGCAGTTAGGTCGACTTAACAAAGTGGACTTAGTCCACGTCCATGGACAGCACTTTGTTAAGTCGACTTAATAAGGTCGATTTAAGTTGATTCAAGTTGACCTTATAAAGTTGGCCTAACTTTTTGTAGTGTAGACACAGCGAGAAAGTCTCACCCATGTATATCTCTCTCCCTTAGCTCCTCCAGTTCAACCATTGTGGTCTCCAAAGGCCGTATGTGCTCTCTGAAGGCACTGAATGCACACATTCACCACCTTCCCATAAAGCAGATAATCATACATTCTGCATTCAGTGCAATACATTGGATATCCCCCACTAGATTTGTAATTTGCTAGATTTCTGCCTGAATTCTCTTCTTACTCCTGTGGCTCATTCCTTTATAATGTTTTGTTTGTTTTTATCGGGGGATATTTATTGCCTTTAGTTTAAAGAAGAGTTAGTGTTCATCAATATGTCTGATAATTCTGCTCTTTACTATAGTTTCAACCGATTTATCTAATACTGAAATTAGGTTTCTTGGGCTCTAATTGCCTCTGGCGCCTTTACAAAAAATCTCTGTTATATTAGCTATCCTCCAGTCATCAGAGGCTAATTTATGTGATAGGTTATATACCACAGTTAGTAATTCTAGTTTCACATTCGAATTTCAAGAACTCTTCTGAGAATACCATCTAGTTCTGGTGACTTTTATTATTATTATTATTATTATTATTATTATTATTATTATTATTAATAATAATAATAATAATAATAATAATAATAATAATAATAAAGGTCCTGTGTTAACACCTCAGTCTGGGACAGTTCCTCAGATCTGTCACCTAAAAAGAATGGCTCAGGTGTGGAACTCACCCTCACGTCCTCTGCAGTGTAGATGGATGGAAAATAATTCATTTAGCTTCTCCACAATGGCCTTGTCTTCCTTGAACACTCCATTAGCACCTCAGTTGTTGTCCAGTTCCACTGATTGTTTGGATGGTTTCCTACTTCTGATGTACTTAAAAAAAAATGATGTTTGTTTTTAGGTAGACACCCACATATCTCTTCCTCCTGACCCAGATATTCCCAAACTGAACAGCTCCCTGCCTTTACCATTACTCCCTCCAAAACAGTCTGTGTAAGCAGATCTTCTTCCTTTCTCGATAGAGTCTGAGAACTATTCAGCTGCCCACAGTTATCACACAGCTCTTTTCTGTGAAAACTTATTTATTCTTTGGTAAAAGCACTACAGAGAAGAAAATGTATTAAACAATAACAGGCTCAGCAGAGATGCTAATAAGCGTTGCAGAGATCACCCTAACTGTAATGTGGGGTCTAGCCAGAGAAGTCCTTCAAATCCCCAGAAAGGGGTCTTTTCTATGGTCACAAATTCATAGCAGTATCAACTCAGAACTAGCAAGCTCAGTGAAAAGTTTTTAATGCATCCTTTATGCAGTTCGGGGGTCTTTGATCTGGAGTTTTCAAGAGTAGGTAATTAGTAGACAATGGGTTTCTCTTCACAATGTGTATCTTCAAAAGACTGGCTTCCCCTCCTCTGGAGTACTGACATTAGAAATCCACTTCACTCACATTGTCCCCCAAAGCCCTTTGAAGTTCCTAATTCTTTCCAGGGACTGCATTAGTCAGTCTCCTAAAGAAGGTATATACAATTCCACAATAACACATACACAGTTGCATTCGTAATACCTTGGACTCCAAAGGTATTATACTTAATTCAATATTGCTTATCTATATACTATAAGGTTTGTCCAGGATATTGCCAGTCTGTCACAGGGATGTGAACAATGTGGTTGCTTATCCAAAAACCCCTAAATACTGTCTTCCCTGTGGAGGATCTGTGACAGGG
Organism: Pelusios castaneus; assembly: GCA_007922175.1. NCBI lineage: Eukaryota > Metazoa > Chordata > Testudines > Pelomedusidae > Pelusios > Pelusios castaneus. The sequence goes on from ML685862.1 coordinate 7,395,960, forward strand.
TACACGCCTCATGCTGGACAGGTGCTTCCTGGCGAGTGTTACAGAGAATGTAGCTCAAGTGGTTCTCCTTTCCAGCTCATGCTTGGCAACTTGATTGGCTGCTCTACTCTCCCGCAGAGTACCACAGGCTACTCGGCCCTCCAGCTGAGTACCTAGTCCTTGCTGCCCCCCTTCCTCGGGATAGTCCCACTCATATGTCCTGGCCCCTTGATCTTAATGACCACAAGTAGTGTGCCACTCCTGGCATGCTGGGGGAATGGGGAGGGACCCAGGCCCACCCACTTCTCTGGACACCCAACCAAGGGTCCTGTTGCCTTGATTCTGACACCGACACCACCACCTTCCTCCAGTCTCTCATCATTGCTGCCAATCTCCCTGGGCCAATTTCCCTGTAGCCCCCATTCCACTCCACGCCCTCACCTAAGGGCCACTCCAGCCTGTTGTCTTGCCAGCACTTCTGCAGCCTTCCATTCCATGCCAGCACATTGCCTCTGTACCATGGACTCCTAGTCAGCTCCCAGAGCAGCCACACTGAGCTGTCCACAGTGCTGTCTTCCTCAGCCAGCCAGCCAGCCAGAGGGACTACCTTCCCCTCTGAGCTCCCAGTCTCTGCAGCTCCCTTCTTATACTAGCTGCTGCTCTCTGATTGGCTCTTCTCTCCCCGCAGCCCACTGCCTGTAACTCCCTGGCCCTTCTTAAGCCTATAAAGGCCAGTGCAGGGCAACTGCCCTATCACAGGGTCACACACACCATGGCTCAAAATTTTTCTAATATTGGAGGTGAGATAGAGTTTTAAAATTCACAACTAAATCCTAATTTTCTTAGTATCTGAGAATATTCTTATTTGTGGTTTGGACTCCAATCTATCTGCATAATAAGTTTGTACAGGAATTAGCACACAGGCTTCGGACCTCTGGGTGCGACTTCAATATAAATAAACAATAATGACACATCCCCTACACTGTGTTTAGATGTTGCATAAACACATGCACAGATCTAACCTACCATTCGCCTAAACTCACAATATCATTCATTATTTCTCTTGTACCCAAAAATGTTCTAGGTGCCTTACACTAGTTCTGGGAGAGAGAAATTACAAACGAAGGATGCACTTAATAGGGGTAAAAACCCAGCAGGAAGGGCAAAGGTTACACTAAAAAGACCATGCAGCTACTCATTTGGGTATGCACTCATCCTGGAATTTCAAAGAGTGTTTTTGTTCATGTGTAAAATTTTCAAAAGTGCCTAATGACTTAAGATCTTACATCCCATTTTTAAAGGTAGTTAGGGACTCTTAGCCTGAGCATTGCAAGGCCTAAGTGACTTCTCATTTTCAGAAATAACTTAGGCTCTCAGGAGACACTAAATCCTAGTTCCTCCAAAATCTTAGCCAGTAAATCATAAAGGCCTTGCAATTCTGAGTGGCCCAGTGCCTAAATCCCACTAAATAAACTCAGTCTTATGCACTTATAAAAATTTTACCTCAACCTTAATAATTCTCAACTCACTTCTTGTCAACACAGAGGAAGAAAAGATGCTGGAAAAAGGCACTTAAATAAGGAAACTGTGGATGAAAATATAGAGAGCATTCCATGTGTAATTGTGGTATGAGGAGAGAAATATCTGTGTGGGGAAGCAGACAAGCAAGCTGAGAAGCTGAGGTACAGGTACCACCGGTGGTATGCAGGCCACCTCCCAGTGGTACATGTCCACCAACTATATTAGACTGCAGAACATGGGCCTGGATCCACCAATATCTCTGTGCTGCTGAGGGGTCGGCCTTGAAACCTCCAGTGGTATCAACCATGCAGAGACAGAGCATAGATGTCCCCAGCACCCAAGGTGGGCTACCCATTCTGCTCCCCTCTATCCACTGAACAGACTCACAATGGTTGGCCAGGATCCACCCCAGTACCGACTCCATCCCCAAACAACACGGCAGTGGCCAGCCCTGCCCCTTACCTCTACCCCTCTTCTAAATGGGCCCTGTGCTCGAGCCAGGAACCACTCCTGTGCAAGCAGCATGGTGGTGTCCCCCACCACCCAAGATTTTGTCAGATATCTGCCAACCAAGATATCCACCAACTTTGCTGTGTCAAGTAAGCACATCCCTCTCATTAAATGCATACCAGAAATCTCAGATGGGAGAAGTTTATAACGCATTTGTTAATATTTTGAAAGATTTCTATGTACATAGCTATGCTATTGATACAAAGTGCTTAACAACACTTAGGTTTTAAGATAGTTTTCATATATAGTCTGTTTATTAAAAAAAATTGGTGGTGTAGAACAGGTGGTGGTGTTTTATGTCGGTGGTGTCCAACGTGGCAGAGTTTGGAACCACTGGGGTGGAAGATGAGTGTATATGTAGATTTACATCCCTACAGAGTACAACAAATATACTTAAGTGTCAAGGCTTTAAACAAGTTAATTTCACTTATAAAATCTATCTCTCAAATTAGAATAATTATATGGGGCTATTAGAGTTCCACAGCTTGTACTGTGCTTAAAGATGGATAAATGGCATTGCCCAGAGAAATACAGTCATGGTATCCAAGGCAACAGCAGTTTTCCAAGACAGCATTGTGAAACTTCTGACAAGTACATCAAACTATGACCCATCCTCCTTCTTATTACACATGGTACAGGTGCGAGCAGAGGAGGAGAAAGCTAGCTGAAAAAATTTGTCTCTTTAGGTAGATTTAAAGATGAACTATGATTTTATAATACAAAAGATTATTTTTAGAATTGCATAGCTCCATTCTGTGTAGATCACAATCTGTCCTTTCCAAAGAAAAGATGAACTTATAAGTAAGTTGATTGTAATACAAAAAAGTTCTTATTGACAAAAAATTATAAAACAACTTTTTCCCCTTCATCTGGTCTCTTTTGCCATTAATTATATATGCAGGATAACATTTAGTTAACACACACTATTTACACTGATTGCCATTCTCCACAATGCCTTTGCCTTTATGAAAAATAAGTATATTTGGAAGGCTCCACTTAACAATAGATTATGTTCCTCAGAGAAGAAATGTACCCCTTCAGAAATATCCCACTAGGCTATGAACAAATATCAAAATATTGCTATTGTGATGCACTGTGGAAGTTCAGCTAGAAGGGAGATTAAAGTGTATTGTGGGAGAGGTAGTCCAGCTCTGGAGCTTAGCCCACAGGGAGAATGAAAGCTTGAGACATTCAAACTACAGCTCCCTGAGACCTGCTGACAGCTCAGGAGACTGCAGGAGACCTAAGCTGACATGTTTCAATTTGGTTTGACAACCAAAATATTTTGATTAAATTTTCCAAAGCAAATTTCTGATTTTCAAGAAACTGTGCTTTTTAAAAAGTTGATGGAAAATTCCCAAGCAGTTCTGCTTATAGGCACTTTAAGCCATGGTGCAACATATAGAGGCCACATTGCAGAAGAACATTATGCTTTTAATTTTCCAAGGTCTTTAAAACGTTAACTTATTAAGCACTTTATTACAGTGCTTTCCTATTTCTACTAGTTATAACTAGTACTGCACAATTAATTCCATCATACCAATGGAGAATCTGTAGCACAAAGTTGGGTTTGGGTTTGTTTTTTTTTTTTAATTTCTTAAATTTGTTATACAGGATAATTCAAAGGTAACATAGAAATACAAAAATCAAAATAAATTGGTGACAAAAGAGGATATGCAGTCATTTATTTTGTCCCTTATCACCTTTCTATATAGTCCATAATGGTTTCACTATAAAATACCTTATACAAAATGTAAGGGAGAGTTCACGTTTATACTTGGAAAGGAATTCTATTGGAAATCTATTCTTAAGATTTATAATTAAGAATGGATAGTTGTTGGGGATGACCGTGAGTCACCCCTGCACAAGCTGACTGAGGGCTGCCCCTGCACCAGTACAAACAAGTTCTTGGCTGGCCTGGAGCCATGCCAGCTGCAAATTAGGATGTGAGATGATAAGTTTTGAGAACGCCGTGTATATTTATTATAAGATAATGGTGTTTGCTGCCAGAGCCAGCCTGGGAATGCAAACGTCCCTAGCAGGAGGGATAGTTATATGAAGGTTGGGAGCCCCCACCTGGAGAGCAGTTTCACCTGTGGACCCTGATCCTGTGGGATGCCCAGTAACTCCCCACACTGGAGCAGTGCCTGCTACGAGCCCTCGAGGACAGGGATGAAGGGTACGGGACTGCCCATAGCTGAAGGGGTGTAAGCATTTGATCTTTGCTTGTTCGCTTGCTTGCTGCTTGTTGACAAAATGTATTTAGTAATGCTTAAAGGTTAAAAGGCTTGCTACATTATATTAAAGCAATAAAGTTTGGCACATCCATGCACCGAGTGTGGTCTCATTGGGTGCGTCTACACAGGCAACTTAGGTCAACTTAAGGATGCTTAAGTTGACCTACACAAAGCCGCGTCCACACTGGGCTTTTATTAAGTTGACTTAAGCGCTTTCTTAAGTGGACTTATAACAATTTAAGTTGACTTAATAACGCCACCTCTGAAGATTGACTTCTTAAGTTGACTTAAAGTCAGTGTGGATGGGAAATAGCGCTAACTCTAACCCTTATTGTCAACTTAAAGCCAGTGCGGACAGCTATGTCTACTATTAAGAAGACTTAAACAAGCTCAGCTTAAAGTGTATCCACTCTGTTAAGTCGACTTAACAAGGTTAACTTGAAGTCGACTTAAAGTTGACCTTGTTAAGTCGACTTAACTTTACAAGTGTAGCCACAGCCATTGACTGTATCCAAGTCTTCCGCTGAGGGAAGGGCCAGTCCCTGTGCCAATAGTGGACCAGGCATATAGAGTAAATTACTTTCCTATTGCCATATAAGGAATCTAAACATGATTCAGAAAATCAACCCTACTCAGTTAAACATATATTTATGTCCCATTGACCTCTGCAATCCTGTCTACATGGGCAAAAATGGTGTGATTCTCAAATCAAGTTAGCTCAATGGAGTTAGATTAACTTCACTGAGGCCTTGTCTACCTTAGAAAATGAGGCTGGCGTAACTATGGCGCTCAGGTGTATGAAAAATCCACATCCCAAAGCACAATATTTAAGACAATCTAAAACCCATGTAGACAGTGCAAGGTCAATACAAGAAATCTTCCGTCAACCTAGCTACAACCGCTCAGGGACCTGGATAACCTATAACCTATGCAGAGGGGAGAAACCCTCACCCTGAAGAGTAAGGGCTCAGCCAGAAAGAGGAGCAGGCTATGACCCTGCTTTAAAACAAAGTAATACCAGGTTGTTAAGAAGATGATCCAATAGAACACCTCCCGATAAAGAGAAGACCCTAAAATATTTAAAGAAAACTTTCTTTGATAGCATCCTGTCTGGTTTTTAAACACTTGTCAACAGTGTGGTTGTAGAAACTACACCTAGTGTTATTTGGTCATTATAGCACCCACGGTTCTGATAACTTCTGTCTGATTCCTTGATTGTTTCTGTCTGTCTCATAACTCATTGTAATCAATTATGGTAGTGGGGTATGAATGATTCGAGAATTATGTTTCAATATGTTAGGATTGGTTAAAGAATTCCCTTGCAATATTTTTTAAATGATTAGTTAAGATGCACTATAAAAACTTCCATATGGGTAGCCGTATTAATCTATTTCAGCAAAACAAACAAGGAGCTCTGTAGCACTTTAAAAATGCCACAGAATGTCTTGTTTGTTTTACTATAAAAACTGAGGACAGACAGGAAGTAGGGAGTAGGAAAAAGTACTGGTATGAAGAACTGGAATTGAAGCTTGCTTGATTATCCCAATAAACCCTTTATATTGCCTACTGTAGGATTCTGGACTTCTGCTTCTATCAGTGAAGCAAGAACCGAGTGGGGGAGAAGAGAGGAGGTGGGCTTAACAGTAGGGAATCCTAGATCTCATACCTAGTACTCAGAAGTTTGTAATTCCTGATCTTGTGTCTTCAGACTACACTCATCTCTCTATTTTATAGAAATATGGTCAGTCAGAAAGGACCAATTGCTGCTTAAGGTGCTTCTGTTGTAAAATGACTAATTACAATTAATTTTAGCAGCACTAGACTCAGATGGAGTGCATGATGTTGGCAATACAGGAGTCCTTTCCTTCTTTTGTGAAGCCTTCAAATAAGCTCAGAGTTCTAGCCTAAGGGAGTATGGATGTGGTTTGAGTGAGAACAGTTTACTACTGGTAGAGCTGCTGAACATAGGTTTCTACACACACAATAAACTGAAGTAAGCTCAGAGGAAAAATAAAATATGTGGGATAGAGGATAGAAAGTAGACTACTTTGTATCTAAGATTATTTTTATTGAATTGCATGCAAGAGATAAAATTCACATATGGGCTCCACAGGGCATATTTGAGCAAAATGGAGAATAATTACAATTTATGGGCTAGATTCATCCCTAGTGTAACTCCATTGAAATCAATGGAGTCAAACCTAGCATTTTGTTGGCCCTATGAGTCAACTGTGATCAAACTATCAAGCTATGATTCCACATAAACCATATTGTAATGTGTTATGAAATGATAATATAATAAAAATAACCTAGATTTGCTCAATTTACATACATTACAAGCATCGTTTTTAGTTAATCTAGGATTTCCCAGGAAACAGCCTTGTTAGATAAACCCTATTTGTATTTTACTGTTATTGTACTTTAAATTATTCAGAAGTCTACAACACATTTTAGTGTAGTTCATTAATTTTCAGTCTGCAGTTTAGTAGGGAACAAATTTGTTTAATCAGGCATGTAAAATTACTAGATTTTTTTTTAACTTTTGCTGATTTCAGCATGTTTGAAACCATACACACAGCCCTAAGCAAAATATGTACCATCTAGCAGAAAAAGGACAAATGATTTTTTTTGTGTGTGGTCTTAAAATGAATTTTCTGTTTCAATAGGTAGGACCCAAATCATTAATGCTAACACATCATTTTTGGTCTGTCTTGTATCGTTAGCACAAAGTCAGAATTAGCAATTTGTATGTGACTCAGGAACGCTCTAAAGAATTTCACCCACGCAAATGTGAAGCAATTAATTCTCAGAAGTAGAAGTCTTTATTTTACAGCTATGGTTATAATACTTATGGAAATTTTCATTTAAATCAAAGATCAGCGCTACTTTTAAAAGAATGCAAACAGCTTACTCATCCTTTCACCAGCACATCAGTCACTTCCACAACTGCTTTAATGGGCTTGTGAAAAGTCTGCATGTATTCCTGAGTGGGAGTGTTTTTCAAGGTAGATTTTCAATAGTGCTTTGTGGAGCGACAGGGTAGCTCTAAAACTAAAAATAGCTGATGGATTATGTTCTTTACAGTTCCTCTCCTGCAAAGATATAGATGAGATTGGTGTGGGAGCAGGACTGTACCATCGTTTATGCTGATGAACTTTGTGTTCTCTTTCTCATGTGATAATAAGCTGAAATCTGCTAAAGTAGCAGGCACTGAAAAATAGTGGCCTTTAGGAATACTGTATCCACCATATGTTATGTATCATTGGACAGCTCTCTCAGGCTGTCCTTCTGAAATCTCCTTCTGCATGTCCAACCACCAGTTAACTTATAACTTAATATGGCTAAAGCCAAATTCCTGAACTTTCCATTTCTCTGCTTTCTCTGTGATAAAATCATATAAACTGGAAAGGACCATGAAAGATCATCAAGTCCAGTCCCCTGCACTCATTGCAGGAACAAGTACCCTCTTAAACCATCCCTGACAGATGTTTGTCTAACCTGCTTTTAAAAACTTCCAATGATGGAGATTCCACAACCTGCCTAGGCAACTTATTCTAGTGGTTAATCACCCTCACAGTTAGGATTTTTTTCCTAATGTACAACCTAAACTGCCCTTGCTGTAATTTAAGCCCATTGCTTCTGGTTCTATCATCAGCAGTTAAGAAGTAGTGTGTCCAATAAATGGTGACCTATGTGAACTGACCAGAAGTTCTCTCTCCATTTCCTGTTGGACAAGTCTCTAGCTCATAAAATTATCAGCACAGTTTAAGCTAACAGGCATAATCTGGTGCAATCTCAGCTGGAGATGGGCAAAAACGAAGGAAGTTAATGCACATCAAAGCTTTGCGGGTGGTGTCTGTGACTAGGAATTGTATCCAAATCAAAATGGTGGAGCCAATTCCTTTCAAAATGGGGGTAAGTTTGTATCTGAATTTTGCAGTTCAGTCCCATTTCTAGAATAAAAACAGTCAAAAAACTGAGTAAAAATAGAATTTTAAATGTCTTCTGAGCCATTAGGTTGAACTCTCCAAGACAGGATTGAAGTACTTTGGTGCTGTGCTTGTGTTCTCTGTGTTAGCTCCGTATTGCTTAGGCTACCTGGTGGCCATTTTCAGAACAAGCAGGTTATTCAATGTACCAGGGCTGATACCACATGGTTTCCCCAGGCCCACTCACTACTCTGCCTGCTACAGAGCAGGAAAGAAATTTTGCTAGAGCTGTACTGCCAGGCCCAAAGGCCACATGCTTTGTATGCTGGACATATAAAATGAGTGTCTAGTTATTTAATTCTTAGCCCAGAGTTAAATGTTTACTAAGGGACTCTGAAATCAAGACTGTGATGGTACGTGTACATTTATTTGTATACTGATAATGTGTAACCATAGAATCCTTGGGAGAAAGAACTGTGTTTAAGTGCTAAACCAACTACAACAGTGAAAAATCCCCAGATGTAAAATCTAGACAAAAATCTTACGTATTTTCTCTCTCCTCTAATACTGGTAGCTCCAGGCTTGGTACTGGTGATTGGTAAAACCAGTGTATGGATCTCTCGTTGCCTGGAAAAGCATCTCACATCCCTTCCTAAGGGCTCAATGCAGTTTCTATTGGAAAGGTTCCCATAGGCCTCAATAGGATATAGATCATGTACTAAGCCTGCCTATATAGCCCTCTTGCGTCTGTATGTCTAAAACCTTTAGGATCAGATACTTAGCTGTCAATCTTTGCCTATTTATACCACCAGGAGACGTGACTTTTGAACTGTAGGTTGAAGTTTAAGGCTATGTCTAAGCTAGTTTAAGTCGGATTAAAATTGACCTTATTAAAGTCGACTTAACAAAGTGGACTAAGTTGACTTAAAGCTTTGTTAAGGCGACTTAACCACCCTTAAGTCGACTTAATAAAGTCGGCTTAAGGGTTACTCTACATCCACACCATCCTTAAGTCGACTTAAGGAGTTGACTTAAGGGTTAAGTCGACCTATTGATTGGTAGTTATAAAGTCGAGTTAAGCTTTCATTAAGTCGACTTAAGGAATTTCTTAAGTCGACTTAATGAAAGCCTAGTGTGGACGTGACTTAATTTAAGTCGACTTAAATTGCCAGCATAGACGTAGTCTAAGCTTTGGGTTAGAGGCAAGGCATAGAGTTTTTGCTGGATAATCCCTACAATGTTCATAAAGTGAAATAGATTGAGGCTACTCAGATGAAGAGAGAACTTCAGTCTCCAGAACCATCATTCCAGCGCTTACATGCAAGAATTAAAAAGTGTGAAAAAGTTCTAACTGTATTTCAGAACCTTTTGAACCATTAAAGAATTCCCATAATTCAGTCGGTTTTAAAAAAGATCTTAGTTTCTATCATATATCATGAAGAAATAAATATCTTACTAAAACAATTTTCTCACCATGGAAACATTTTCAAGAGGCAACAATCTTTTACCACTCTTTCTGCTGGCACATGGATGCCCCTTAAAAAAAATATATGAGCTACAGAAAAATAATTCTATATCCCACTGCACTTTATTCCAAATTGTACTCTGAGCATTAAAACATAGATGGATGCTCTAGAGAGTCATAGCTGCACACTTTAATGGCATTACTAGTACAAGGGGAAAAAGTCTTGAAAACAGGCACAACAGCCAACATTTTGGCCATGAACAATTTTCAGCACTGTAATAAAACATGAATGTCAGTGAACTATTTTTTTACCTTTATTTATGGTTTTGTCATAATACTCCGCCATGTATATGATGCAGTGTACAAATCAAATATCGTAACTTACTGAGCCTTATACGGTGAATCAACAGCAATATCAAGGGAGTGCAGCAAGATCCTTTTTTATGCCTTAACTAACAAATATAATAGTTAGGACTTTTTCTTGCCAGCCTCAAAGGCTTGAAAGGAAGAAATTCAGATCAGATGCTGTTGAAGATTGTCCAAAAAACCCTGTCGGCTTGCCTTGAACAATGTTCTTACTAGAGAGTTTCTAATATTTTAACTCTGCTTACAGGTGTATTTATTTTGCTTATGGATAAAAGTGGTGCTGCAATGGGATTGCTCCTTATTTAGCTTGTTAAAAACTATGGTGAACATTAGGAAGGTGTGTGCAGACTTTCAGTTTAAGAGAAATATCTCCAAGTCTTTTTTGACCTAATGTAATGGAGTTGTAGTGTTCATTGAGAGACACAGTGGATACATTATTGCTTTGACTTGAGGGCACAGTTTTCCAGCAACTCTTGAGTTTGTGACAAATCCTGTTCCCTTTTCTTGATGATGGTTGGGGAGGAGATGAGGAAAGCAGGATTGGGATCTCTGTAGTGTTTTAATTTTTGGTTTTAGTTCTAACTTTTCAATTCAGAATATCAAAACTTATAAACATCTTTAATGGAGTGGATCTTCCTTCAGAGCAAAATCTCAAACACAGTCTGCAGAAACATGTCGCAATAATTAATTATTCATGATTTATTTTACAGAAAATATGAGACACACACCACAATTAAAAGAAAACATGGTCCCCGCTCTGCAGTCTTTAAGGTTTCAGTGCCCAGTCCTTCAATTGACAACACATAGGTGAAGTGCCGAGTTCACTTGGGGCCCCAATGAAATAAATGGCCCTCTGTATGGCACAGTAGTTAAAATATAACTTCAGACATCATGAGGTGGGAGAGGCACAGCAGGAAGAAGAGACATCAGTGACTGAGAATATAATTCCAAAGGGGTAGCCATGTTAGTCTAGTTCAACAAAACAAACAAGGGGTCTTGTGGCACTTTTGAAGACTAACAAACTTACAGAACTTACAGAATGGGAGGAAAATACATGCAGGAAAGTGTAAGTCATAGGATCAGGTCAGACTGTTACAGCAAATCAAAGCAGTTGTGTAGATTCAAACAGTGGAGAACAGCATATAGAGGTAGGTGGGATCAAATCACCTGTTGTAATAAGAAAAAAACCTGAGATCTCTATTTAACCCTAAGGCAACAGTGTCATATCTGCATATGAATTCCAATTCTGCAGATTCTCTTTGAAGATTTGATTTGTAATCCATTTGTTTAAGTACAGCTATTAACAAATCAACAATGGAGTGAGCAGGGAGATTGAAGTGTTCCCCTATTGATTTTTAAATGTTGTTATTAGCAAAATAAACAAGGAGTAGCTCTTTTAAAGACTAACAAATGTATTTACCACAGGAGCTATCGTGGGAGAAAATAAGGTCTCTCAGTTACCCAGCAAAAAATAGTACGTGGAAGGGTGCAGCCTGTTAATGTAAAAGCCTAAATGTTTAAACAGTAATCAGCTGTTTAAACAGCTGGTTACCATTTAAATTGGGAGGGGGAGGCAGCAGCTGGACTCGATTCCTTGCAAGTGATAGCAGCTGGGCTCTTACTTACAGGGAGGTGTAGAGCCCAGCAGTGAGCCATAGCCCAGCTGCTCTTGTTCATGGGGAGCCCAGCTCATCTCCCCCTGCATGTGCACAGTGGGGGGCAGGAGAGAGCCTCAGCTGGGCTTGACTCAGCTCCCTGTGAGTGAAAGCTGCAGTATTCCCAACGCATGTGCGCAGCCATAGCAGAGCAGCTCTGCTTTTCACTGCCCAGCACATTCTATTTTTAGAATGTTTAAATGAATTCTTTATTAAACTAATTTTTACATCTCTAGTGCAGCCAAAGCCCTTTGTATTGATTCCAAGTGTAGGTAAGTCATTCTTCAGTTAGGGTAAGAGCCCTAAAATTCTGCTGCTTATGAGAGTATCCAAAGCTCTTGAGGCTATACTTCAGGCCTTTCTGAACCTCCAGAAAACCTTGATTCAGTTCAAGGGATAGGAGAAGGTTCAGGTTGATTCTTTATGTCCAAACACAATTGATAATCTCTTATTAAAAACAAGTTAAACCATAAAACAAGTATCAACATTCAGTTAGATCTCTGTAGGACATATGAAAAAAATGAATTCCAGTGAGATTAAGGCCAATTTTTTTAAAGGTACATACGGATGCCTAAAGACACAGCTGGGCACCAACTGGGATTTTTAAATCTTTAGGCATCCGAATATTTTTAAAATCTGTCCTGAAGTGGTTTTGCCAAAGTCATACAGGGAGTCTGCAGCCGGACTGGAAAATCAACTCAGATCTCCTGATTCTCAATCCAGTGACTTTAACACAAAACCATCCTTCATCTCTGACAGTGTACCCGTAAGCAATTTTCATATCAAATTTTTACAGTGTGGGTATGGCCAGGAAAGCAAACATAACACAAATGGCACCTTGGGGTTCCATATTAATTCACTAGCAATGACTCTAGGATCAAATTTACTCAGTTTATAAATCAAAGCATGAGTTTTGTCAGAGCCAGCACTGGCAGCTTAAGCTACTGTCTGGAAATCAAGCTGTGCTCCTTTCAGCCTCTACATCCTCACCAGCAACCACTAGGAATAACAATTCTGGGATCAGACACTAGCCTTCAATTTTGTTGATAATGTATGTAGTAGAAACAGCTTTCTCTTCCACAGCTCTGCTCTCAGTAAATGCTAACAGAAAAAAAATGCTTCAATTAGTAAACTAAGCAGATACTACTTAGAATAATAATGGTGCTTGACATTTATACAGCACCTTTAATCTAGGGATGTTGAAGTACATTTAGAACATTATTTAGTTAAGCCTCACAGTACCCTTTGGATTAGGTATTATGTCCATTTTACATACAGATAAACTGAGGCACACAGCTGTTACCAGCTACACAGTGAAAAAATGACAGAGCCAAGAAAAGTGCTGGTGCCCTGCCTCTTGCTTTGTTAGACTGTTCTAGGCATTCTGCACTCAGCCAGGTAGCATATAGCTCTAACTGAGGATAGACTCTTGCACAGAAGTCACTGAGAATGCAGCGTTTTTAGAAGTATCACTTTTCTGATCATAGTGACTGTTTAGGTTAAAAATAAAGGGCCATGCTAAGAAGTGTGGATATACTTTTCAACCATCTGACACTCCTGTAATTGTTGTTATTAACAACTGAGTTTCAATTTTATTCTGATCAAAGCTACAGAATAACATTACGAAACAAGTCAATTAGAACTTTAGAAACACTCTATATTTACAGGGTCTGTTTCTGTTCTTAGTCCAGCTCTAAACTTGTGCAACTCCACTTACTTTAATGGAACTATTTTTGACGTACATCATGGTGAGGTTATATTGTAATATTTTAGCTGTTTTCCTTCTCTTTTTATTCTTCTTACAAATAAATTAAAAACTTTTATTAGGAAACATCCTTTTATAACTCAAAAACACTTTTTAAAAAAGTACCAAGTGTTAGCTTGACAAGTTCCATCTGACAAAGTGGGTTGGAGCCCATGAAAGCTTGTGCCCCAAGAAATGTTAGTCTTTAAGGTGCCTTGGGACTCTTGGGTCTTTTAAGTGTTAGCTTGTTATCTAAGCAATCTTTTTTTGTTGTATCTTTCTAAAGTAGTGAATTAAAACAATCTATTGAGGCACATGTTCCCTTAGCAGAAGTAGAAGGAAATGTGTTAAGTAATATCAGACTGTTTTACTTAGTATAAATAACACTAGGAGGTTAGCATTCTCTACACTGAGAGGCTGATCTACAATATTAAGGAGAACAGTCTTTCAGTGTAGAGACTGCTAACCTCCCCTTGTTATTTTTCTGTTTCCTAGAGAATAGTGTTGTGTATGTCAGAACTACAATATGTCACCACTGACATAATCAGTGCTTCATTGACTAATCATGACAGCCATAATGAAACTGGCATTGATCCATGCAGCATTTCCTCAGAAATCCTCTGGACTCTTCAAAGGGTCACTACTTGGTTTCTGAAACCATCGCATGGCTTGCTAGCCAAACTTAAAACAAACTGCTTACAATTGGATCATAAGGTTAACAGAGAGAGTCTGAATTTTTGCCAGTTAAAAATAAAAATAAGGGCTCAATCCTTAAAAGGAGTTAGCTAGTATGATGCTGACCATGGGGATGCCTAGCTTTTAGGCTCCTAGAAAAATCATTGGCTATGTCTACACTGGCAAGTTAGTTCGAATTAAGGAGGCTTAATTCGAACTAACTATAGCCATGGCTACACGAGGCTTTAGTTAGTTCGAATTAAGGGCTTCCTTAATTCAAACTAATAAATTCGAATAGGGTATTGGAACTAAGGGGTTAATTCGAACTAACTAGTTCAAATTAGCCAGTGTGGCCATGTTAATTCGAACTAATTTCTTAGTTCGAACTAACTGGCCATTGAAATGAATGGGGATCACTAATTCGAACTAACTAAAATTAGACAACAGAGTCTTGTGGCACTTTTAAAGACTAACAGATTTAAGCTCATGCGATTAATAAATCTGTTAGTCTTTAAAAGTGCCACAAGACTCTGTTGTCTTTCTACAATAGACTAACACGGCTACCCCTTTGGAATTTAACTAAAATTAGTTTGCATTAGTTAGTTCAAATTAATTCAAACTAATTTTAGCAAGTGTAGACATAGCCACTGTGATTCTCAAAGCCTGAGTTAGGCACCTAAGCACCTAGACAATGAGTGGTATAGACAGGCACCCTAGATTTCAGTCCACAAGAGCCAGGTGCCACCTAAGCTAACAGTGGGCGGTGCTTACCACAGAGGTGTATGCAAAACCCTACCTTCTAATGGTGCTAAGCAGCTAAGTCAGTTCTAGGGGAACATGAGCTTTGCTTCCACTTGTTTAACCAGGAACCCTCTTTAAAGTTAGGCACCTTATACCATTTCAGCCAGAAGCTGCATCCAGAGAAAGAGGTGGTAGCGGTAGCCCCCAGTGATTAGAGGATTTGCCTAGTATATAGGTGACCCAGATTCAGTTCTCCCATTAGAGGGGAAAGGAAAGATTTGAACAGGGATCACTCATCTCTCAGGAGGCTGCTTGAATGACTGAGCTACAGGATATTCTGATGTGGGGCTCCTTCAGTCTCTTGTTGAAGCTGTTACATAGTAGATAAGTAATGAAACACTGAGTTGAGTAGGGAAACTCAATCCAGGATCTTTCCCATCCTAGGTGGTTCTGTAACCACTGGACTACAGACTCATTCTTTCCCTGGCCCACTGATTGTTCCACTCTCCCGAAAGGTGGGAGACCCCTCTTCAAATCTTTTCTCTCTTCTAGCAAAGGGAAAAACTAAACCTGGCTTTCCTACAACCCTGGTAAGTGCTGTAACTAGTCAGTTGAAAGTTATAAGGTGGGCACCAGCTCATGCAGCTGGATTTTGAATGGGAACTAATCTAGTAGGCAGCTTCAGAACATGCCTATTGGATTGGGCCCCACGTGTGATTTAGATGGCCAGGCACCTGGTTTGGGAATTGTTCTGGTGCACAGAGGGGAGATAGGTGCCTAGATGCCCACAGCAAGGCAGAAATGTGCACACTCAGAGGTAGAAACATAGGTGTGTAGGGAACTTTTACCCTTAAAAATTAGTTGCTAAGTGAATTTAGGCATCTGCATTACACTTGAAGGGAATTTTATGCATTGGATTGGAGCCCAAAGTAGGACTTAGGCACCTAAGATAGGGTCAGAGGCACCTAGCTCTTTTCCAACCAATTGGCCCTAAGAGGCAAATTCACACCTGATGTAAACAAGTGCAGTTGCACTAGTTTATGTCAAATCTGAATTTGATTGATTTAATAATATTTACTTAACACAGTTCCATAGCAGGATCGGGCCTGGTGTCTGAGAGAATTCAGTTATGGAGCATCTCAGGTAGCTGCTTTGCAATGTTAGCACACTATTTGGAAAGAATCCAGACAGACATGTTTGTACATCAAATTGGATATTGGAGAGAAATAACTATAAGAAAATACTTCTCCCTAAAGGTTCCATTCTGCACTCAGTGATGTCAACTGGATGAGTTTCCACTGCCTTGGCACTCCGGCTTTGGCACGTGGGCAAATGATAACCACTCTGAAATGTTATTTTGTTGATTTTGCTGTTCTCTATATAATAAAAGAGAATCCAGTTAAGATTATGCACAGTTTAGGTGACTTCCATAGCCCCAGGCTTCCTAAAAGCTTAATTCACATTGAGAGACACTTGCTTAGGCCACTTTTTCCTGTTGCTATAATGAGTATGAAGATGATGCAGGGATCATAACCAAGCCACCATTTCTCATGCACTAGCAGAAAATGAAGTGATTTCTCCATATTCATTATTTTGCCAAAGGCTTGTAAAAATACAGGCAGCAAAAAGTCACTATATTTACACTTTGAATTTAGATCACTTGCAAAATTGGATGAAATATCTGGTTCTTTTGCAATCTCCCCAGCCAAAATTAGCTACTTGTTTGTTTGGGGGCTTTTAAAAAATATATCTGTGATGGATATGCGCACTTTTAGTAGAATGGAAAACTGGGCTTCTGTGTAGCCTAACACATACATATTTGACTTCAAAAATATGTAAAATTACTGTGTGAATAATTGGATTTCTTTTAAAATTTGCCTGCAACAAATTCCCTCTCTGGATGGTGTGAGCTCAGCTCCCTAGGATACCTGACTAATGTTTGTTAATTTCTCTAGTAATACTCTCTAATTGAAACAGATGCATATTGAGCTTAGCTGATAATGTTTCACTAGCTCCTGTCAACGTCATTAAAACCAACGCATCCCCTCTGAAGTCAGTATGTTGCAAAAGACATCAGTACCATTTTTAACAAGGTTGTAATGATCATCTGAATGGCCCCCAAATCAAAATTGTAATAAGCTACCTCCTTCGAAATCTGCCAGCTTAGTTATCCTCCCTTCCTCCTGCTCACAGAAAATGTCCACCTGACTTATTAGGCATTAGGCCCTTTTCCTCACCATCTCAACTCTCAGTGGTCGTGACACACCTCTTCTCACTTCCCTTTTTCTTTTTTCAATGCCCTTCTGGCTACTTCCCCCTCAGTGCTCTCCTTAATACTGTATAGTGATCACTGGTTGACCCTTCTTTTGCAGGCCTATTTTGTTAGTTTATTCCTCCTCCTTCCACAACTGGCTGCAGGTGACAGCAGAACCACACGCCTCCTTCTTCTTCTCCTCTGAGCCCAATCAAAACCTCTCTGTGAACCCTTTTAAATAAGAACTGCTCCTTCTTGCCCTGCCCCAAGCAAACCAGGGGCCGTGTAGACAGGCATTCTGCCCTGACGTTAAATCTTGGTGCGTCTGTTGATCTCCAACATTTCCAAAATCTTCCCCTTCATCCCACTGATAAAAATCTTGTACACATCTTTGTCACCACCTCCAGTGACTTCCATAACAACCACCTCCTCTCTCACTTGATACCGTTTAATCTATCAAAAAATGCTTCCACCACGTCTCCTCTCTCTCGTGTTCACTCACATTGGGCTGTCTACGTCAGTTCCCTCTTTTAAGTCCCATCACTAACTTCAACAGAATTTGCTTTTGCTTTACATGGATGTAGATGAGATAAGAATCTGTCTCAAGGACTTGGGAGAGAAAAGTTCAAAGACTCAAGACTTGTGATGGAAGTTGCCTATTCAGCAGCTAAGATCTGAAGAGAACAACCTGGCTTTCACGGACAGATTTGAGAAATTAGGTGTTATTTGTGACTGGGACAGGCACACTTGTGTGGGAAGTGGATTGGGGGAGCTTCCATAGGCTTGGAAAACTGAGATAAGCTTTCAGCTGCTTACCCAAAGTCTTTTCTTACCACTGGTCCAAGTACTGTAACTAGGTATAACATAAACAAGCAGACAGAGAACAATATAGTCCCTTAATTCTAGGAGCAAACTGATTTATTATGGTAGCTATTTTCATTGCATTATTTAAGCTTACAGCTACACTTTAATAAATTTCTTACTATATAATAACATAAAAAGCAATTGAAATTGATTTTTAAAAATCTAGTTATTGAACGTGCATAAATTCACTGAGTAAGGCTAAAGCTTTTTTCCTGCAATGAAACATATTGACATTATAGAAGGATAGCTTCAAGCAGTTTGACCTGTTCTTGAGCTGTCAGAGAAAATCGGGATATGTTCCCCTTTCAGGTCTTACACCAAAAAGTTTAGTACTGTTGCTAACATTAAGAATGTTGCAGAAGAGACCGGTATAACTGAGTGCAATTTACAGGTTTCCTTATGAGGTGGTGGTGCTGCACTTATTTCTCTACAGGTGATCTGGGTTCACATTTTGTCTCTGACATATACTTCCAAGCCACCAGCGCCATAACTGAGGAGTTTGGGGGGGCTATAGACACACCACCCCACACACACACCCTTTTCAACAAAAGCAATCTAAGTGCGCAATGCCTGTCCCTTGCAATTCTTTTTCCCTCGCAGAATAAAAGATTCTGCTGGAGAAGTACTGCAATTGCACCTTTTGCCCAGCAGGGGTGGCTTTGGTGCTGGAAGAGAGGTCAGCTGGCACGGCAATGGAGCAGGCAGTCACAGAGTGGGAGGAGCACTTTGGCCTTGGCCCTCCCACTTCTACAAAAGTTCCGCCACCTTTGCTTCCAAGGTAAGTCACTCAGGATCGGGAGAGTGGCTTGGATTATGCTCCCATTTAGGATTAAGAGGAGTGAGAACCCTGCTTAGTAGGGTACCTGGACTTTGGGTGTGGGCCTGAACAAGTAAGTAATACTTACTCTGTCTGCTTAGTCTCACCTGGCAGTGGGTGGGGAATGGTGCAGCCGTAACTCCACCTCAATGCCCAGTGACCAGCAGAGCTGAGACCAACCAGTGTAGGAGCAGACAGACAGTAATATATTGCAGGTATAGGTCAGCAGTAAACTACCCGGTTAGAGCCACAGTTCCTTGCCAGGGCAGTGCATCAATGTGCTATCCCTTATTATGGGCTGTGTCCTTGTGACACAATCCAGCCCTGAGCCACAGAGAAAATTAAGATTTGTAAATTAAGATAATTCTCCCCCATCTCTTAGGATAGTTGAAAGGACAGATTCACTAATGATTATGCTCAGATACTGTTGATCATGAGGACTATGTAAGAACCTAGACAAATCGTGAAAGCAAGTAATTTTTCTTTACATGGAAAAAACAATTAATACAATAGCTTTTGCCACAAAGGAAGAATTTGACTAAGGAAGTTCTTCTCCCTCTTATGTACCAACTAGAAAATATACCGTTGAAAGAGTTCTCTTCCCTTAGGGCCTGGTTTTCAGAGGTGCTAAGCACCAGGGCTATGTCTACACTTGTAAAGTTAAGTCGACTGCTTAAGTCGACCTTCAGAGGTGGTGTTATTAAGTCGACTTAAGCTTTTATTAAGTCGACTTAGGGAAGCGCTTAAATCAACTTAATAAAAGCCCAGTGTGGACGCGGCTTTGGGTAGGTTGACTTAAGCGTTCTTAAGTCAACCTAAGTTGCCAGTGTAGACGCACCCCAGGAGCTTCCCTGGGACTTCACATGGGCATTCAGACCCCTTCTGAAAAAAACAGGCCCTTATAGACTAGGAGAGGTAAAAAAGCAATTTTTGAGAGAGGCTACCGAAAAAATGGCTCCAATTATCCACACATCAAAGTCTAGGATGAATAACTATGTTATGCTGTACAAAAGAAGAGAGAGATTATCAGTGACATTTTGTTCCTCCATTTCCTTTTGGGAGCTAGGGGAGATGGCACCATATTCAACCTCCCTACAAATGTCTCCTATATCTCAGTTAATTGTCTCATGCAAGGATATAAATTTACATATTTTTAGTCACACTTAGGATACAATGCTGCATTCCTTGCATGCCCAAATCTCTTCCTGAAGTCAGTGGGAGTTTGGGGTGCATGAAGAATGTAATCTGAGTACTAGATTTTATGTAACATGTCCCAACAGGTATTGTTATTTGCAAGTATAATCCGACAAAGTTTGTGAAAGAGAAATTAGCTAGGGGCAGAAAAAGACATGAATATGATTTGTCTTCTAAAATCCTGATGGGATAAAACAGGATGTATAGCTCTTTCATGGCAATAAGTATGACCCAAATCATTCTCCCAGCCTGCTGATTAAAAACCCAGGCAAATTGCTGACCAAAATTTAAAGAGAGGGGGAGAGCTGCCTCACCTACATATGAGGTCTGTGGAGGAGAAAGGGTAATCCTGGAGCAGGGAGAGATGAGTACATTATTCTTCCACCAGCTGCACAAGGGTTCCAGAGATAACACTAAAAAGCCAATATTCATGTGTGGTTAGTGCTCATTCCATATTCTGCTCTCCCAGAAAGAGGGCACAGACAGTCATAGACTAAGCAGATCCCCCCCCTAGATCTCAGCCCTGACCTCAGAGTATATGTGGCATTTGCAATCAGTTTCACCGGGGAAGAAAAGAGGAAACAAATTCCTGAAGGAGGAGGGTTCATAGGTTATTCCACTCATCCGAGTACATATAGGACACATTATTTGCATAAAACTGGTATCACAGCAATGACATCACTTGAAATACATAAATGAGGATGAGGCTGCTAGCCCTATGGCATGGTAGTTTGCATTGGCAATTAAGTATTCACGTAAGAATAGATAAAATAAGTGCCTAATCATAAAAACATTTATGCTTAACTTCAGTGGGGTACTCTTGCTTAAAATTAAGCATGTGCATACTTATTTCTAGGATTGAGCCCTAAAACCTGAGTCATTTTGCTATTTGTAACCTCAAATACTTCCCATGGTAAGATAGTAAAGAAAAATTAGATAAACTATGCAAAGACTGATAATGATTTAAGTAAGTGAATATTTCTTTACAAAAATAAACAAATGACAGATTAAGTGTAAAAATCTTAAAGGGCATGTTACTTGTTTTCTGGGAAATTATAACAATTAAAATGCAATTTGCCTTTTTTTAATCAAACATTTAAGGCATTTAAAACCTACATATTACATCTCTTTGCTAACAACTTACCAGTTTTAAATACTTTGTGGTAATGATTTATACAATTTGAAGTGAGTATTTTCCATACTTCATTACTTTTCCCCAAATGATCATTGATTTGATAATTAGTTGATATTTTAAAGCCTGTAGGCATGATGTCCTTGAAAATGTTTTAAATGTCTTGTTCAGGGCAAAAATAAATTATAGTCTTCAAAATGCCATTCACTTGTAATTTTAGGTTTGGGTGGGGGAAGTTATTTATTTTCTATTACAAATTGAGAGACTATTTCATTTTATATTAATTAGAACTCTGTAGCAAGATACTCAGAAATCAATGTATTGTACCAAAATCTAATACAATAAGGTGGTTCCCTGTTCTCAGGACATAGCTATATCACAAATCCCATATTTAACTTGATGTAAAAGGACTTCCAATTTTCATCATGTCATTTTTGCTCTCCATAACAGATTGCTACACTCTATAACTTTTATCCCTAGATCAGCAGGCAGCGTGTGTTTTACTGTAAGATTTCTCAACCAGCTACTAGGTCTGTTCAGGTTGTTGTAGAAATTCTTTGATCTGAATCTAGGAACTGACTGATCACAGCAGAGATGTGTACATTTACGGCCAGATTCTGCCACTTTACCTTGGCTGACTAGTATTTCCGCTGAGAATAATTCTATTGAAATCAATGGGAATAAGGCTCCATCCTACAAACATTTAAGCCTATGTCTGAATATGGGTATGGATGAGGCCTAGTTGCAGAGTAAGTTCCTGTTCAGCCTGAGTAAGGATGACAAAATCAGTGCTTCAATGTTCTGGTGTAGACAGCTGTAGAGAAGGTCTAAGTGGAATGAAACCAGAATCAGTAAAACATATACCCAGAAGTATGCTTGAAGCCTCAATCTAGCAGTTGGATCCATACAAGGCAGTCCCCTTTTTCTGAAGGAGCCATTTAGTGGGGCTCTACACAGGCAGGAAGTTCTTCTTTCACAAAATCAATTGCAGAACCAGGGCCTAAACTATTAATGTATCAACCTGATGGAATTCTTTTCTTCTGCAAACTTGTATGGTGGGGAAAAAAAAAAACAACTTTAGTATAGTCTATTTATGCATCAGAAATTGTGTGTAGCATGAAATTTTTGCCAAACGCCCAGTTTTGTATGTAAAAAAAATAAATGTTTGCATGTTTTGAAGTGAAAATTAATCAGTTGGAAGTCTAGAGCAAGACAAAATATTCCTCAGTGAATAGTAGTTCATTATGATACAATGATCTTCTTTAAGAAGACCATATTTTTTCACAAAATTGAGCCATTTTCAAACAATTAAAAATGAAACAAAAAACCTTTGAATTTCAAGATTTCCATATTTCATTATGAATATTTTAACCAGCCCTAACTTCAGTAACATCTCAAATTAAAATGAACAGACAAAAATAGAGGTAAGACAAAATGATTAGAACAATGATAAGACTAGAAAAATAATAGACATTTACCTTCACTCTTTTATACTAGCAAAAGCACGATCCTGCAAATCAGTTAGGCATGTGTCATGTGTAGCGGGGTGGTTCCCCACTCTGGAGTTGAAGGGGTTAAAACCCCAGCGGGGATGTGGCCAATGGGAGAAGAGAGCTATAGAGCTAATCAGGGCCCTGGAACTTGTATAAAGATAAGGCTGCACCTCCTGCTCTGGGCAGTTCGCCCCAGACCTGAGTACTGTCAGTAGGGCTTTAGGAGACAGGACCCTGGACAACTTGGTGGGTCCCTGCCAGGGTTTGGCTAGAGCATAGCCTTGATACAAGAGCTACAGGTACCTGGAGAGATGTGAATGGCCCAGGAGACCTGGGGAGGCACAGGCCAGACAGGAGTGAGGGGGTTGAGGTAGCACTCAATGGAGTGTGTAGGGTCCCTGGGCTGGGGCCTGGAGAAGTTGGAAGGCCCTGGTCCCACATGCCTCCCCCAGACAGCCAGTGGTCAAAGAGACAACAGATGAGTGGTGAATGGACAGTGGTGTCCACTGATACAATAGGTCGGCTGGAGCTGGTCTATAGACAAGAAGGGGTGCAGAAGGGACTCACCTGGAGGGCTGAGGTCCTGCATTGGACTAGACAGTCATGAAAGAGACTGAGCACAAACCACCAGATGGGGTACCACTTGAGTAATTCCCTGTACCAACAGCAGGAGGCGTCCATCTGGTGGATCACATGCCACCAAGGATCTACAACATGTTTAACTTAGTTACATGCTTAAGTCTCAATCAAGTCAATGGGAGTTAAACATATGCTTAACTTCCAGCATATGGTTACATTCCTTGTTGAATCAGGCCTATTAGGAAGTGGGTGGACTAAATTCTCTGCTGGTATGCATTGGCATAGTTCTGTTGAAGTTCACAGTTCTGGGACCTATATGCCCAATTCTATTAGCAAACTAATGAAAAGCAATTCCTCAGCCCTTTCAATGTCTGCCTGGTAAGCAAATGTAATACCATCCTTTTCGTTTGTCTAATGTGCAAAATTCACTTCCAAGGTGCAATTTTCTGAATAATGTGTGTGGGTGTGTGTGCGCGCGCACATGCACATATATATGTATACACGTGCAGGGGGAGGGGGAGGAGTTAAAATGTTTCTTGGGAAATGATGGAAAAATCAATTTTAATAAAAGATTTTTAGTCTCAGAAATGGACTTATTACTTATGATGAGCAAATCTGTTCAAACAAAAGAAGAAAGAATTCATATCTGCCTTGTGGGGGCAAATCTAGTTCTTTTTGTTTTAAGATGATGAAAGATCTAATAACTTTGGGTCAGATTCTGCTCTCCATTTCACAGTGTTAAATCCAGGATGTCCCACTGGAGTTACTCCAAGATTATGTTGGTGTAAATGAGATCATGATCTGTTCCCTTGTCATAAATGGTAGCAGCAGAGGTTTTGATTTAATCTGCATATCTTTCTAATATGTTCACACATGTTTAAGATAATAGAAGGGTTTCATTATTTTTATTGCCAGTGGCTATAGAGCTAAATGAAGTGAAAAGTGAATTCATGTCTAGTTATTTGATACTTAAAGGGCTATTCAGTTAAATTAAAAAGGTTTCTAACAAAACCCTTCTACTCAGTGTCCACTTGTGACAGATTGCCAAGGTAAGCGAAATGTCTAATTTATATCAGTCAGTTTTCCTTCATGCTGTTGCACTGTGGTGAAAGTTCAGTCATAGTTAATTCAGACAGATTATCTTCTTCTTCTTATTGTTTAGTTGTTAAATGATGATACTACGATCATCATCGTTGAAGAAAGGAAAGCTTATTATCTAAGCTAAACAACAAAAATAGGTTACAATAGGAAGCCCACAGAAGGTGTATACGTGTATATATAAATACAATTGACTCACTTCTTATGAGCAAAATTGCAAGATCGGTGCATCAAGAACTCACAGCTGCTGGCTCCCAACTGGCCACTGTGGTCACACTGCCATTTCACAGCTCCAACAAAGTAGATGACACCAGCCTTGGCGCCCTGTGGGTTCGTCCTTCACCAGTTGCTGCCTCACAGAGTCCCTGAATGGTGGTGCCTACTGAGCCTCTTGATTGGCTTAGGTATATTCAACGCCTGGGGGAAAGACTGGGAAGCTATCTGTGAAACGAGGCTGACACTAGCCTGTTGGTGCAAGCAGACCCTGTGTTTCCAAGTATCTCACCTGGCTCTAGATTCCAGGTTCCCCTGCATGGCTCCTGGCTCGTCATCCTACCCCAACCATGATGGTCAGTTGGGCTTCTGTCTCAACACAGCTTATTGATGCTGACCTGACTCTTCAGTGTGACACCATTTCAAACTGAGGCTTTTGAACGTGACCCACACCCAAAGCCAGAAGACTGACAGTCATGAGATGATTTGTTCTTCAGGAGGGTTTTGAATCAAGAGAGGGAGGCTGCTTAGAAGGTTGGAAAAAAGAGGGTATCCCAATCACAAGTATTCAAGAAGGCATGAGACATTAGGACCTGACTTTAAGAGAAGCTTATGAGTGAACATTATCACTGCCTTTGTGGCAGAAAACATGAACTAGAAGAGCAATGTTGATATAAGGAAGATGAGAGGAGCAGTTTGCAATAAACATGGCTGGAGATGCTCAAGGTATGGATGGGTGTTTCAGTTGTAGGGACAGACAGGAAAGCTAGTACCTGAGATGTGGCTGAGCAAGATCTGAACACAGCCTGCATGTGTTAGGAGAAGAAGGGAAGGAGTTGAATGTGATTGTCAAGTGACAAGCTTCACAGATTGGAGGATGGCATTGTTTTCAGCAGAAATGGAGGCTGGAGTAAATGGAGAGGGCTTAGAACAAAAAATAAAGCTAACATAGTTATAACTGAACCTCAATTTAGTAGCAATATATCCAGAAAGAAATTCCTAATTTGTAAGGCCAGAAGGGGCCAATATGATCATCTAATCTGAACTCCTGTGTAACACAAGCCACGGAGTTTCACTCAGTAAATTCTCATCAAGCCCATAATTTCTGGCTGAGCTGCAGCATATCATTTAGAAACACAACCAGTCTTGATGAAAACATTTCAAATGATGGAGAATCCACCACTTCGCCAGGTAATCTGTTCCAAGAGTTAATTACCCTCACGGTTAGAAATGTGTGCCTTATTTCCAGTCTGAATTTGGCTAGTTTCAACTTCCAGGAACTGGATTTTATTATGCCTTTGTCTTGTCAAGTAAAGAGACCTCTACTATCAGAAATTTTCTTCCCAAGTAGGCATTTGTAGACTACAATCAAGTCATCTCTTAGCTTTTTCTCTTTTCAGCTAAATAGATGGCACTTCTTTAGTCTATAACTGTAAGGCAGGATTTCCAGGACTCAAATCATCCATGCAACTGTTTTCTGAACACCTTCCAAATTTTCAGTGTTCTTTTCCAGGTGCCGACATCAGAACTGGGCGTAATATTTTAATAATGGTTTCACTAATGCCTTATGTGATAATGATAGGCCTCCCACCTGTCGTTCCCCTCTGAAAGGGCCAAGACTGCCAGGCACCAGCAGGAGAAGGGTGCCTAGAGGAGCAGGAGAGACAAGAACAAAGAAAAAGGAAAGCATGTGCAGGGAGAAAGGAAGAGAAAGGAATGTGACTGGGTGGCAGACAATATTTATGGGAGTAACTGGAGAGAGGAACAGAATGGTCAGAAAGTTATATGAAATGAAAAGCAAATCTACATGTATGGGGAAGACTTACTGCAGAGGGATTAGAGAACACTGGGACATTACTTTGGGAGAAAAGATGAGGAAGGAGGGAATGAAGCAAGAATTAGAGAGGTAAGAGGAAAACCCAGAGAGAACACTATCACAAAAAGCTAGAGGAGGACAGGAAGTCAAGGTGAAAGTATTCTGTGGTAAGTCAAGAAAGATAAAAAAGGAATGCATGTTTTTGAGGCAGGGACACTATATTATATTTGTACTATACTTCTGTGCTTTTGCAATACAAATAATAAAATACAAATGAGTACAGGCCTCAAAAAATGGGCCAGCCAGAAATCTTTAGAGTTCTCGGTGAGACCAGTTTCTTCAGCAGAATGGTGAAAAACAGGATAAACTGGATCCAGTTCAGAAAAAAAAAGAGCTTAGCTGCCTTCAAGAATTTGCTGTAAGCTTTCTAATGTAGCCTCTCACCAACAGAAGAGAGCTCTGCCATTAGCTTAAATACTCCAGTGCATGCAAAAACCTCTCCTGCCAACATAGTACTAACCACACTGACGCGTGTCAGTGTAACTTATATCACTGGGGGAGGTGGTTTATTCATATGTTATGCTGACATAACCTGTAGTGTAAACATAGCCTTGGAGTGGAGGCATTCCAGTCAAATACTGCAGAATACTTGTTCAGTGCATTAGGAGGCAAAGGGCTCAAATCCTGCTTGCCTTACTTAAGAGAGCAGTCCCATTAAAGTCAAGAGACAATGAAGACAATTCTTGTACAGGAAAGGTGAGCATTAGTAGCATTTGGCCCACAGTGGATTGTGTAGGAACAGTAAGTTTGGTTATAAAAGAAAAAGCTTTTCCATTCACTCTGCATAAATATTTTGGCAAACTGCACTAAATGGAGAGAGCATCCAGAAAAGCTACGTGACAGTTTAATAAGATTTCACTAAAATGTTGCCACTTTTTAAACTTCTCTGCAAAAGCTGCAACTCTTCAAGCTGACAGCCGCCTTATTTGGTCCAAATTGTTTCCTCCCACTGAAGTCAATGGGAAAAACGCCATTATTGGGCCAATGTCTCCGTTTGGTTAAGTGAATGTATCTTCAGTGAAGTCAAAGCTCAGGAAAAAAGGCCTTGATTTGTCTACTGTGGAGTTCTGTTGATTCACATCAAGTTAAGGATCTGGACCATTGACTTTATTGAAAGCTAGACATGGCTCATTTTGAGAATTTGTATTTTTTGTGTATTACACAGTCATGTTTTAGGGAAGTTTTAAAAAATAATTTTGATGTACTAAATTAGTACAGAAGCTATTCATATCTTATTAGTTCTGTAGATTATTTAATATCACATTTGTCACTAGTTTTTTTTTAACAGGTTGGTATTTAAAAAGTCATTTTCTTTGTCAGAGAACTCTGCTTATTAAGCTTTGTAAAGGTTACTTCATGGGTATCGCCACTCTATTGAACATTTACAAATCTGTGAGATGAACACTGAGTTCAGCAAAGAAAATGCAACTGTTTAACTGATGCCACTAAGAGTAATTTATCAAAGGAAAATTTTGATTCTGTGTTCAAATGTAACCATTGGCAACTAAAAACTATCTAATTGCTGAGCTACTTTTAGAATTGAAAGAGAATAAAACAATTTCTGTGCAACTGGTCTTATTTTGTATTCCTTGTAATATTTAGGAATGGATTCTCCTCTGCAATCAGAGTCACTATAACACAGCAATCCTAGAGCAACATTGCTGATCATAGGAGGGTCATCCTATCGTAGACAGGACCAGACCCCTAGCAGTATGGAGCAGAGTAACATCTCTTAGGGCATGCCCCATTGTACTGACTGATGAGGGGACATGGTTGGGCAAAATGAGGTGTGGCCAGGATATGCAACAACCTGGGAGTTCCCAACTCCTTATTAGCCCTCTTAGTCCTTCTCTGAATTGGGGGAGTGTGTAAAGATAGCTTCCAGCCCACCAAGTGCCTTTGAGTTGTGCTGTGCACCTCTCAGTTGCAACTAAGGATCTGGGGTTTAGTTTCTGTAATACACCACCAGAGAAACATGGAAATTTACATGCCATCTGTTGCCAATACTTAATAACATAGCACCATCCCATATTTACTGTGAAGGGGCATCCATAATGCTCCTGGCCAAGAGCACTGAGAACACCAACTTTCCTCTGTATTCAGAGATCTTCAATCACCTGCCAATTCATCTGTCTTCTAGATGTCCTTCCTGGTCACTTATGCCACCACAGGATTTACGCAGGGAATCTGCTTGGCATAATGAATTATCAGTGGCAATCATTGTTAATCACTCTCTGATCACCATTCCAACCATCTTCCCACCAGGTTTTGACCTCCCAAGGCAATTGTGGTCATCTCTAAATCGGTTTCAAACAGGACGGGACAATTGTGCAGCCATTCTTTTCAAATGAGGTTTCTCTAAGGACCCACAATATAGATGTGGTCAATGTCAGATTATCTCACATATGCTTGATGAGTGCCCAAGGACTTATTTTGCTGGTGTGCTGCTGACTCGTCACCTGGCTGATGATGATGCTATCAAATGGCTGGGAACACTGCATATATGTAGCGAGAAAGAGAGGGTGAAATACCTAACCCAAAGCACAACATGGGATATCGAAAGAGCTATGCAAAAAGAAGAACACATTTTGCAAGATTTCTCTTACCAAATCTTCATCCCTGTATTTTGGCTATGTAGAATGTTTCAAATAAAAAATGTGTGAACATGCACATTTTTGCATGTTTTCAGCAGACAGCCAAGTTCACTCTTTCACTACTTTATCATTCCATTTCCCCTTGCCCTCAACAACCTCCAATATTGTTCCTTTTTCTACTCTCTCACTTATCCTAAAGGTTTAATCCTAAATAACTGAAGCAATGAAACTTGTAACCTAATACACGGTGCCCATCATCACTGTGATTGTTTATTTTTATTTTCCTCTAGATCAGGGGTGTCAAACTCATTCAGTGTCGGGGGCCACACTGGAAGTCTGGACCATCCGGGGGCCGAGGTATGTCCAGGTAGACTTCCTGACCCCTTACCAGCACAGTACCACCTGGGGTCCCTGACCTCTTCCCCTGCTGCACTTGGGGCAGCGTGGGCTCCTCTTTCCCTTCTCCAAACCCGCAGGTTCTCTGACACCTTCCCTTTCCCCTGCCCTGCGGGCTCCTCTTTGCTGCACGGGTTCCCCAACCTCTTCCCCTTTGCTGCACTGCCCGTTCCCTTCCCTGTTCCTGTGC
The DNA here is from genome assembly GCA_007922175.1 of Pelusios castaneus. Lineage (NCBI taxonomy): Eukaryota > Metazoa > Chordata > Testudines > Pelomedusidae > Pelusios > Pelusios castaneus. The sequence goes on from ML685862.1 coordinate 7,425,482, forward strand.
CAGTTCCCTAACCCCTTCCCCAGCCCCCCCGCCCTGTGGAGCTGGCTCCCCAGCCCCCTCTCTCCCACTTACCTGGCTCAAAGGGGCTCAATCCAACCCCTGGAGTCAGCTCTCTGGCCAGGCCATTCCCTGCCCTGGGCCACTGCCTGGGTGTGCAGGGTGGCAGATTTTAAAAGGCCCTGACCAGCTATCAACAAAATTTTTGCCCTGCTAGGTACCCAGCCACAAAGTAAGGCGCCCAGCTAGGGAACCCCCCACGCCCCACCCCGCTGAAAAAAACCACTGCTCACAGCCCCCGGAATCTGCAAGCTGCTGGTAAAGGCGCCTGCAGTTTTTACTTTTCGCCACCAGAGGGCGCACCTCCAATGTATTTCTATAGTGGAGGAGCACCTCTGCTGACAAACAGTAAAATTGCAGGCACTGTACCGGTGCCTGACACTTTTGGCGTGGGAGAGCTGTGCAGGGCTCTGCGGGCCAGATAAGAGCCCTTGGCGGGCCGGATCCGGCCCGCGGGCCTTAAGTTTGACACCTGTGCTCTAGATTATAAACTCTTCAAGGCAAGCACAGTAGCCTTTGGTCCTTCAGTGTCCAGCCAAATGAGGCTCTGATCCGAACAGGGATTTTTAAGTTTCTTGGTATTGCCCCTGTCAAATAATGAGCATTTTTTTATTTAAGTATCCTAAAGTGCTTTATTAACATTAATTAATTAAGCCTTAGAACACCCTGTTAGCAGGTATTGTCTCCATTTTACAGATGGATAAACTGAAGCATAAAGTGATTAATCATTGCCCCAATAATTGGTCATCCAGCCAATGACAATTTGGAACAAGATGCAGAATTTCTCCTTTCCATTAATTATTCTAAATCCCACCCTTCTTGAGGAATCACACAATGAGATCACCCAATTCCTCTCCCACCACCCAATTCAACTCCTGATCTCATCATACAAGCTCTTTGTTAAAGTTTTGAATGACAGTTTCTGGATGTATCTTTAACGTCTCAAAAAGAGCTCTAAAATATATGCCTCTCGCTAGCATGGCTTTGAATAATCTTGCTACAGGTATAGAATGCAAGGGAATTAAGAGTGCACACATCCTCGTTCATTTTTATATTATTGGAAAGTCTTTATATTCTTGGATATTTGCCCTGGGGATACATACTCCCCATGAGCAGCTATAAATATTCCATTTACTTATGACACCATTTAAAATTAATTTCTAGAATAAATCAGAAGATAGAAAAATCAGATTATTTAACTTTTAGCACTGATAAGATGTCCCCCATAAGAAGCACTTTTCTAGGATGGGCATATGAATATGAAAAAAATTAATAGTGCATTATTTAATGCCCAATTACAATGGGATTCTGGTAGAATATGAAAAATAATAAATGAGTTCATTATTTTTCAAAGCTATTGTAGAAAGACTAACAAATGATTTCAGAGTGGTGGTAAAAATAGTGTTATCAGAAAATTAAACTTCCGTGAATATTTGGAGGTGTGAACCCTAGCTGAATTAAATCTGCTCTGTAAACTCTGCATCTGGTAGAGGGAGGGTAATTGACTTCAGTAGTAGGAAGAAGCGCTGGGCTGAATACAATGGAAACTGAAAGGCTCCTTTTTCTACATGGAACAGGAACTGCACTGGAAACCGCAACTCAAACTTCCCCATGTCACCCCATCATTCTACCTTAACCTTGTCATGGAGACATCATCTTTTGGAGTGAACATGAGTTCATCCTTCAGAGACCACATAGTCCATTCTCCACTACTGAGCTTGGCAATAAATGTGCCAATTAGGTCCAGGCATAATTATTTTTTTATGATCTTGACACAAAGGAAATGGAATTGCTAGTTTTCTTTGGGCTCCAAACAGTCGTTAGATGATAATAATGTTTGGTCACTGCCAAGCCAGGTGAAAAGCCAAGAAGTGAAAGTGCTATACCTATAGCTAACTCCAACTCTAGCTTTCTTATACAAAACACACTCTTTTTTGCTCTCTCTCTGTCTGGTTATCCAATATAAGTGCAATTGAGAATTCTTTTATTTCAATTTCTGATCCGTTATTGATTCTACATGAAAGAAATAGACTACAGTAACAGTCTTCAGGGCCATCTTAATGACTTTGGAGGCCCCAGGACACAATGTAGATTGGGGGACCTAAGCAAATTACTGTAGGAAATAAATAGTAATTCTCCTTTTTAAAATTTTATTGAAAATCAAAAGATGACCAAAAGAAAAGTCACTTTTGGTAGCTTTGTGAATTTCTTCTTTTCAGCTGCTTTTTTTCTTATCATAGTTCTGCTTGCACATACATGTCTCATTCTATGATCTGAAACTGGATAAACATTTTTTTTTAACTCATCACTGTTAGCCCTCCCGCCTGACTTCTTTTCAGCAAAGGGCTCTCGGTATGTGCCCAGTTTGCCTGTGCCATGGATGTCTGTGATGAGCAGAAGTATAAAAGCTTACGATAGATGGATCAACCTTGGTGAGATCATTCAGCTTTTATTATACGCTATCTTACAGAAAATACAGATTGAAAAGTTAAATTTATCTTCCTATAACTGCAAGTATAAACAGTTGGATATTTTTTCCCAAGTATATAAATGTATATAATGCAGACTAAAGTGACTTTAGCTCTATGACATCTAAAGAAAAATGTCCTTACAAAGTTGGTAATTAGCCAACTCCTGCAGGAGGACTGAATCAGAAGAATTTAAAAATATTTTTAAAGTAATTTTCCTGCTTCTTATTTATGAATGTGAAAAACAAATGTGTATTTTTTGCTGAAGTATTACCACTCACTACCACTTTACTGGCACACACAGTATTCTAGATCATGAAATTGTAAGACTCTGGAAAACTAAAAAAAAATAAAAAAATTGTGAGTTGGTACAAAGACTCCAAATCTAATTCTTGATCTCATAGACCAAGATTTTTGGAGGTGACTACTGACTCTGACTGCTTCAGTTTTTGGGTTCTTAGTTTGAGACAGCTCACAGAGTACCGATTTCCAGAAGCAGCAATTTCTGAAAATTAAGTTCCTTGATAATGTCTCAAGCGGGGCACATAAAAGTTCAAACACCCCAAAATCACTAGTCACTTCTGAACATCTTTCCCAGAGACTTTATAACATAGGGCATATATACCACTTTTTGTCTGTACCCTTGAGTCCAATTGGTGATAATGAGAGCTATTCTCAAGCACCCTGAAGAAAATGTTGTCGTAAGTGTAAAGTTTAACATCGGGAGAAATTTTGTTTCATTCACACTGAGTGCACATATACAATTTGAGATTAAATTTAAATGTCTCTCAGTACCATATATTTGAATAGAACTTGGGACTTCTTATCCCAAATTATATGTGTTCCAACATAACTTTAGATGATCATATGCTACTTTTAAGTGGTTTTTGCAAGGCCTCATCCTCTAATGAAAACCCTATTACCCTCGTCTAACTTGATTGGGTTTAGTGGGCTTCTGAAAGATATTAATTTAAAAAACAAAAAAGATAAGATTTAATGAACTGTGAAAATACTTTAAATCTGTAAAGAATAGCATTGGAAAGCACTTAATAGAAGGGACAGTTAGTTGAATAGACCTTTGTTACAAAGCTAAGAAAAATAAAGCTCTAGATAGACATTAATATTAACCCAGACAAACATAGCTGACAATCATGAATGACAAGGACTATATTTCTCATGTTCCAAAGGGGTAGCCGTATTAGTCTAGTTCAGCAAAACAATCAAGGGATATGTCTACACTAGAAAAAGTTAAGTTGACTTTGTTAAATTGACTTAATAAGGTCAACTTTAAGTCAACTTAAAGTCGACTTTATTAAGTCGACTTAACAAAGTGGCTCTTTTTAAGTCAACTTTATTAAATCGACCTAACATTGGACATAGGCATACACACTGGCATTAAGTCGACTTAATAAAGTCGACTTCAGGGTTACTCCCCATCCACACCGTCCTTAAATTGACTTAAGAAGTCGATTTAAAGCTTAAGTTGACCTAAGGAGGGGTAGTTATTAAGTCGACTTAAGCTTTCATTAAGTCGACTTAAGGAATTTCTTACGTCGACTTAATGAAAGCCTAGTGTGGACATGGAATAATTTAGGTCGACTTAAGGGTCCTTAAATTGACCCAAATTGCCAGTGTAGACATACCCAAGGAGCCCTGTGGCACTTTTAAAGACTAACAAATTTATTAATCACATGACCTTTCAAGGGAGAAAATCCCACTTTTTCAGATGCTTAAAAGATGGGGACCTTACAGAATGGGAGGACAATAAATGCAGGGAAGTGTAAGTCATAGGATCAGGTCAGACTGTTACAGCAAATCAATGTAGTAGTTTAGATTCAAACACTGGGAAACGGCATACAGAAGAAGGTGAGGTCAAATCATCTGTTTATATTTCTCATGGCACTGCCTCCAATTGAAAATTTCATTCTTAAAAAAGCAGAGGTAAAATTGAAATCATTGGAGACATCAAACATGAAATCAAAGATTACTGTATTTGTATTGTATTTAAGCAATTTTGAAATGCTTTACCTATAGAGAAGACCCCACTAACATTGGATACATCCACACTGGAGCCTTAGCTCAACTTAAGGAAGGTTAAGTCAACCTATAGACTGCTCCGTCCACATTGGCCTTTTATTAAGTCGACTTCAGTGCTTCCTTAAGTTGACTTAATAACACCACCTCTTACGGTCAACTTAACACTTAAGTCGACCTTATTAAGTTGACTTAAGTCAGTGTAAGGGGGAAGCCTTTAAGTCGGCCTAATTGGCCTCCAGGCCTCTCCCAGGGGTATCCACAATGCACCACTCCTGTGTCAACCTAGCACCTGCCAGTGTTGTATTCCTTATGTCCTTAATGGCTCATCAGGTTACTCCCTGGGCCCATTGTACCTGGCAGCTTCCTTAACATTAAGGAGACAATGGTTGTAGACAGCCTGTCTCGGGTGTTTACACAGAATCACACAAGTTAAAGTATAGATATAACAACCATATTCCTAACTTCTAATATAAATGCAATTCCTATACATGAACAATATAATCATTCCCAGCAAATTACTACCTTTCTATTGATACCAAACATGACATAGCTCCTATGGATTATAGCATATATGAGATATTAATAAGAAATAATATCATAAATGGTTCCCTAAATCTGGACAGCATCGCACCCTGCCCACATGCCCTGCCAGGGTCCCTGTCCCCCTTTGCCCCATTGCACACAAGGGGTGCCCCCCCCTGCCACCATGGACCTGCTCATGTTCCCCCTATCGTCTAGAAGTCAACCTGGGCATCCAGTGTGGACACTCTAGGTCAACTTTGTAAGTTCCCCTTTAAGTCGACTTTAATTTTAAGTGTAGATGCACTAAGTCAACTTAACTAAGTCAACTCAAAGTCTACTTAGTTAAGTCGGCTTAGTTAAAGTTGACTTAAAATTACAAGTGTAGACATAGCCATTCTGTCCTCAGTTATATCTACGCAATGCCATTGCCTTCAAATTATTTTATGATGCATCTCTTGAAACTCCAGTACTTTCAAAAGAGGCTGCATTGGTGTGGCAAAAAGGTCGAGCCAGAACTTGCAACTGGAACAATTAACTCTTTGGTTGATGATGGGTGAGAGAAGCAGAACCCAGCTCACTATCCCAAAAATTGGATTGAATCATCTTGACCCTGCCAGCAGGTAGAGGATCTTGGGGAGCAGCTGCCACACACACACACACACACTAGCGAGGTTTGAATTAATAAGTGTTTTTATTGGGGGTGAACAAGGGTAAATGGAACGGGGCAGTGACGTGTATAGGGGGTACTGGGAGATGGGCCTCTCTATTGAACAGTATAGTGTCACAGTGGTGGAATTGATGTAAACCAGTGTAAATTAATGTGCCAATGTAAATTAATATAAACCAATGTAGCTTAATATAAACCAATGGGGTTTTTTACTAGCATAAACATACAAGGCAACTGTATCAATGAGAGAGTGAGGTTAAGGGAAATGGCCAGGGAGTATGGGCAGGCAGTAGCAGAGGGGTAAGGAAAGACACAACAACAGAGGCTGCAGTAGCAGAGGCTGCAGTAAGCCTTGAAGACCTGCAGGGGGAGACCTGGAAAGTAAGGTTAGGGGAAGTGGCCAGGGAGTATGGGCAGGCAGTAGCAGAGGGTTAAGGAAAGAAAACACAGCAGCAGAGGCTGCAGTAGCAGAGGCTGCAGTGAGCCTTGAAGCCCTGCAGGGGGAGACCTGGAGTAGTCAGTCTGCAGGTCCAGTGAGGAGGCACTGAAGTCGGGCTGGAGCGTGCTTGGAGCAGAGGTGAGTAGGGGGGGCAGGTCAGGGAGACACACTCAGAAGGTGGGGGCAGGGTAGCACGTGGCGGGAGCGAACGGACTAGGGACGCACACTTAGAAGGTGGGGCAGGGTGGTAACACGTGGAGGGAGTGCGTGGGGAAACTGGGCAAGGGAATGGAGATAAAGAGGGGGTCTAGGGTGGATCTGGGAGGGGGGTTGTGGGGAAGACCAGACAAGGGTTTCGGGGGGCAGCAACGGAGGGCAGTGGCTAGCAGAGAGCAGGTTCAAGGAGCTGGGGAAAAATGGCAGAGGGGTAACAGAGCAGGGAGCGGATTCAGGGGTGGCAGAGGGGCAATGGAGCAGAGAGTGGGTTAGGGGAGGTGGCAGAGGGATGGCAGAGGGGCTGCAGAGGGGCAATGGAGCAGAGAGTGGGTTAGGGGAGGCGGCAGAGG
>ML685862.1:7432247-7546831 GCA_007922175.1 Pelusios castaneus
CGGCAGAGGGACAGCAGAGGGGCAATGGAGCAGAGAGTGGGTTAGGGAAGGTCGGGAAAAGCAGCAGAGGAGGAGGAGGGGGTTCAGGGGAGGCACGGAAAGGATCTTAAAGCTATAACAGGACACAATAATAAAACTTAATCTAACAAAAATAAAACTAAGGAGAAAAAAAACTAACAGCAAATTAAAGGTAAAACTTACAATGTTAAACTTAACACACTAATCAGCAACAATTTACCAGCAGCCGACTTGCTAAGCAGCAGCAATTCAGCAGCAGCAGCAGCTGACTTGCTAAGCAGCAGCAGCTGACTTGCAAGGTGAAATTTAATAACAATTTATAATGAAACTTAACACAGCTAGGGCAACCAGTATAATAAACTTAAACTTAAACTTAGTAACAACTTATAATGAAATTTAACACAGCTAAGGTAACCAGTATAAGAAAACAACACAACTAAGATAACACACTAACAAAACTAAGCACAGTGTGAGGTTGGAACGCTGGGAGCAGGGAGCTCCGGGCAAGGTCCCCAGAGGCAAACAGCTCAGCAGCGGCACGGCTTATGCTGCCACGGTGGAAAGGAACCGCAGAGCAGGAGGGGGTCTCTGTTACAGACCCCAAGGTAAATTTAGAGAGAGTTTGAGAGGGGGGAATCTTATCAATCCCCAGGAGAGCAGCAAGGACAGAAACTGAAGCAGCAGCAGCATAGAAGAGTGCAGAGAGGACTCGGTTCTCGTAGTTCATAGCTCGTGGTTCAGGAGAACTCCAGGAGAAGATTCGTTGTTCGTGGGAGGGGGGTTTAAAATGGGGGTACGCTCAATTACATAGCCAGGAGCAGAGAAAGGTCCCCCAAAGACCCAGGGGTAATCAGGCCAGGAGGCAGTGCAGGAACCTATTCTGGGGTCTGGCCCCAAAAATGTCTGGTTTTAAAGGCAAACTTAGGCAGCTTCCCACCAGTAACTCTGATAGGCTCCCTGAATTACAGGGGCGGAGAGAGGACAGGGAAAACTGTGGGCAAGTCCGTGCAGAGTCTTGGGCTGCAGGTATGTGACTCATAGTCACAGGTGTTGGTGTGTGACTCATGCCCTTTGTGAAAAACAAGCCACATTGGTCTTGCACTCCTGGGCATTGTCCACCCTATGCCGAGCCAGGGCTGAGACAATAGTTAGGGGGCCCCCTCCCTAGGCAGGGCCATGGCACAAAAGAAGCTGTAAAAAAGCCATTCCCATGAGCAGCCTGGGAGGGGTGGCCACACAAACAAGGTAGACAGAAAACTGGCACAGGGGAACATCTGTCAGGGACACATCTGAGCTAACAGAGATTTTTAAAATGTATTTTAATCCTAAAGATATGCTTACACTTCAATCAGGAGAGGGGTGTGATTGACACACATGTATACGCATACCACACTACCTTTGATCGAGTGAGCTTGCAATGAATAGCAGTGAACAACACAGGCTGGCCACTCAAGGACATACCCAGAGTCCTGGGTGGGCCCGCTATTATAGTGAGGTAGCTCCATTAGAGCTCACTTGATATGCCTACAATGGCTGCAATCACACCTCCTGACTGTAGTGTACCTAAAATGAGAAGATATGATTGAAAATACACATCAGGAACTGATTGGTTGAGTAATAAAGTACTATTTTTACATAGCCACTTCTGGGTAAAGTGACAGATGATCAGCAGAAAACTATAAGTTCTTCTTCTGTCCTCAAAACGGGGTTTAAAAGGGGCTTAAGTGATGCAAAGACCTAAATTTATGTCCTCCCAATGTTTGCTTCAGAGCAGACCCAAAGAGGAAAAGCTTCTCCTAAACTACCTCACAAAATGGGGGGGGGGGGGAATCTTTCAATTTGCCAAGATTTTCTGATTACATCTTTATGAAATAATGACATTCATAGTAGAATCTATACCTAATATACCATGAAAAGAGGGAAGTTAATAATGGCTGAGGAGGTGGTTGCCTAATAGGAATGGCAGTGACAATTCCAGAAGGTATTTCAATGGATACAGACCTTTTAGAGATTAGTATGCCTTCTTTTGTTAAAAACTGGATTTTCCTCCTCCCATTTTGAAGCATGTGAGCACCACTCCATACACACACGCATGCACACACACACACATAAAATTACAAGTAAAAGAGAAGAGAGCCAACTATAAACATGATTACAGTTTTCTACAGTAGACAAAGATGTCATTGCATATATAATATGCTGTAATTAATCCTTCCCTGTCTACACAGTACAACATAACTATAGGTTGTCTATCACCCAGTGACTTTTGCAGGTGAGCAATTATTATGATAATTAATAGTTAGAGAAATGACTAGGACAGCCCTATAGTCTTTTATAGAAGGAAAACTTGCTTTTATTGTGTGAACTTTGCATTGTCATTCAAGATCCATATTTTTGTGGCTTCCGTCCCAAATCAAAATTACTGACATAGCCTTGCAGACTCCTGAAAGAGAACAGCATTTATTCCGGTCTTTGACAAATAAACACATATTTAAATGTAAAGTGCTCATTTAAAGCTTGTGAAAGTATGAAATGTAATACTGTACACAAAAGAGGAACAGTATGCTTGGCAAGCAGGGTACGTGGGGAGTGTGAAATAGCTCCACCTCTGGGATGTTAGGAGACAGTATCTGTCTGTTAGTTTATTTGTTTATAATGTTGCATGAGGGTATAGTTCTTCCAGAAGGATGAATAGCAGTTTCAACATCAGCTTTCTGGGGTATACAGACTCATTTGATCATTTTGGAATTTTGCTACTTGAATGTTAACACTGGCTCAGTCCACCTGTATTTTACTGTTAATAAATCAGATTATAAAGCAATGGAACTCTTGCCTAAAATATTTTTATAATAAACCATAAATAAGACAACAGAAAAATTAAATGACCCAGTCATTGTCACTTATGTGACTTTGCAACTACTGGCTGTGTGGTTGAGTGCGTCAGACAGTGGAAGGGGAATCTAGAAGCTTGATTTATAGTCTGCCCCTGACTGGCTGTGTGATTTTGGGACAGTCGCTTCATCTGTTGATGCTTGTTTCCCCTATGACCTTTTGTCTTTCCTGCCTAACTAAATTAGACTAGCTAAGACAGGGGTCGGCAACCTTTGTTGGACCCCATACCAGCCCCACACACTGCACACTCAGCAGGTGCCGGGGGCGGGGCCAAAAGGGGGTGGGGCCAGGCCTCTGGTTTGCAGGTGGGGCCAGGGCCAGCTCGTGCTGGTGGGCGGCCTCCAGTTCCCGGTCAGGGCTGGGGCCACCTCCTGCTGGGGGGCAGCCTCCAGTTCCTGGCCGGCGCCGGGGCCAGCCCCCACTGGCAGGCAGTGGTTGCTGGTGGGCCAATCTGCCCCGCTCCCCTCCAGCATGGGGTGGCAGCCCCCCCAGGCCAATTGGCCCTGGGTCCTGCCACTCCCCCAAGGGAGGGCCCTGCCCAGCATGGGGACGGGGCCAGCAGGGGCATGGAACCGTGACACGCAGCTCTTGTGGCCCCAGGCTGCACTGGGGGTGGGGCCAGCGGGGAGAGCATGAGCAGTGCCGCATGCCACTCCTGCTTGGCCCGCGTGCCATGTTTGGCATGCGTGCCGGGGGTTGCTGACCCCTGACCTAGGATCATCTGATTTGTTCAAATACAGTGTTTAGCTCTGTATATATTGGCAGTATTATAGTAGTGGTTAGGAACCCTAATCAAGGATCAAAACTCCACTCCACTGTGCTAGGTGCTGTATAGAAATATAATAAAAAAAGGCAATCCCTCCCCCAAGAACTTACAGTCCAAATCACAGCCAGGACAGGAGCAGACAAAACAGACAAATATGGTGGGAGGTGAACAGTGTGGCACAGAAAAGCAGAAACCACTGCTCAACATTGTCTAGCCAATGTCAGATAGGAGTGATTTGTAAACCACACAGCAGTGACAGGTTTTAGGATGGATTTAAAGAGTAAGAGTATTGCTGGGACGGTTTCCAATGCATGTAGGGGTGACATGGGAGAAAATGCAGAATTAGTTGACGGAGATCACGATGGCAGCATTTATCAATTAGCCAAATGAGGTAATGAGTTACAGTCCTATTTTCTTAGAAACAACCAATGCAGGCATTCCCTATCATCACTTCTAGCCTCAGGAGATAGATATGGTCACTCACCCAGACAGACAATAGGTTCTGTGCATGGGGAGTTAGGAAATGACCTATACAGGTGACACAATCTCTCTCTCTCTCTCTTTCACACCCACATGGTGGTACACAGAAGGGGTGTGTGAAAGAGCATGTGTGTGTTTCGGTGTGTGCTTCAATGAAGGTGTGGTTGAAGGCTCCTGAAAAAAAATGAAGGTCTTTAAGACTTATGTAAAATTGAAGGTTCTGTAGGAGGAAAAAGGCACCCATATAAAAGGCACTCAGCAGTTAGGCATTGCAGATTGGCAGAGAAAGCCAGCATTCTGCCCATATTAATTTCTGTTCGTTTCCCCACTGACTTTTAAAGGGTGTTAATTTGAAGGAGCGCAGCAAGCTCCCCCCACCCTTGGACCAGTCTTCCTCTCACTCTTTGTTTCACCACGTTGGAAGTGTGAGGAAGTTTTTCCAAGCGTTAGGATATCAGGGGAGGAGCATGTTGTAGGAGGAGGTGACACTTCCCCTTCCATTTTTCCTAAGGCCCAGATCCACAGGGGCAGCCTGCTGAATATGTGGTGATAGAGAAAAGCAAGGCACTCTTGTTTTGAAGGTTTCTGTTCGCACCGGGTGCATCACTAAACACAGTTAAATTACACAGAAGAAATCAAGCATGTCTGTAAAGGATAGATAATTTAGGAGCTACACTTCATACTCTCTATTCCCTTGAAAAGCTGATCTGCTTTTATCCTGGTTAATGTCAGTTCTGAGCACCAGCCTCTTAGGCTTCAAGTCCTCTCCAACATAGTTGTCCCGAAGTAGTAAGTGCTACATTAGATTATGGCAGGATTCCTTTTTCTTTGTGTTTTAATCATATGACAAATTAGATGGAATTTACATTTACACAGAATTTTATGATGTAAGCTTCCTAATATACTGCAGCTTGATACTGCAGTGAATTGCATTATCCCTAATGGGTCATTAGTTCTGAGATTTAGTATTTGATCTTGTTTTATTATCTTCCCTAGCTATAGTCTATACCTAATTTTTCCCTGAAATGAACATTATTGATTTACTTATTAAATACTGTCTGCATAGTGTGAATTTTTCACATGAGCAGAATGATGAATCCTTTTTAAAAATAATGATTCTCTGCAGCACAGTGCTTGAAATACTGGCTTCATGAGGAGGGTTTCAATAGATTTGAACTAAATATATTGTATTAAAAGAAGTCTTTGAAAAATGTCATGCACTGATTGTACCTCTTAGAGAAACAGTACAAGCAATACATTATTATATTCTTTAAAAGTCTTGTCTATTTCAGGTTTTGGGGTTGTTAGGTGTGTTTTTTTTATTTTGGGGGAGAGAGGGAGGATGTCTAATCGACAGCAATTTAAAAGGGCAACACATTCAATGCTAGCGCTGGCTAAAAAGTAATAAGTGAGATTTTAAATGAATATTTTCATGAAAGAATTTTATTTAGATTAACATCACTCTATAGTGTTTTAATAAACTCCAAATACACTATTCAAACATAGTGATAGTTCCTATATATGTCACTATATTCCAACAGCCAGCATTTTTTACACATATTTTATGCATTGGGGTGAAATCATGACCCGAGTAAATTTAAAGGCACCAGGATTTCATCCTCTGGCAGTGATGTAATTAAGGACTGTGAAAAAACTCAGATAAGACTCAGATGACAATTTTCAAACCTAGATGCCTAAAATTTCGCACCTCAGGTACTATTTTCAAAATCATTTAAATGACTTAGACACCTAAGTCCTCTTCAAGTCAGTGGATTTAGGTTTCTAAGTGAGGTAGAAGCTTTTCAGACATGACTCCTAAAACTCCATATTTAAGCAGGAGAGCTAATCAGAAATTGTGATACTTTCTACAGAAGGAAAATGACTTTTCATCAAAAACCTCAGAACTGAAATCTTTTGGCTATGAAATCAGAAACTTTTCACTCAAAAAATACAAACAAAATATTTTCTTTTGGATTGGGTTGACCCAAATCAGAATATTTTGATTTGTTGAACTGAATTGAAACCTTTTGTTTTAGGGCACTTTGGCTTTAAATGTATCCACCTGTGCTGATGCAATACCTCACGGTACGTCTTGTTTGGTTTCCCTCATACTCTAATTTTCCACAGGGGGTTGAGATTACTGGCTGGACTACAAGCCCCAGGATACACTAGAATCTCCCCTATTGCTGATCCATTGAAATGCATCATGGGAGTGATGTGGCTCTAATGCATCATGGGAGATGCAGGGCTACAGTGGGAGTCTGGCCCATGAAGGAAAAAGCAATGGCACCCAAACTAAAACTGCCATGAGGTCTTGCTGCAATTCAGGAGGACACAGATTAAATGTTGAACTAAGCAAAACACATTTATATTGAGGCCATATCAAAACATTTTGTCATGATCAAAAGTGTCTAAATGAAATGTACGACATGTTTCAATTGAAACTTTCAGTTACTGGCCAGCAGCACCAGGAGCAGGCAACAGGGCTGAAAACAGGGCAGTTTGGAGGGGGAGTTTTGGGGGCAGAAGGAAAGACTTATGGCAAACACAGAGGCAGCAGTGGTAGTTACTCAAACAGGGGAAGAGACAATGAAGATGAGAGGATGCGGAAGCTGTGGGATGTACATGATCTTGGAGGGGGTACCTCTAAAGAGCTTTGCTTGCATGAAGTGCCGCCTCATAGAACTGTTGGAGGAGAAAATCCGAGGGTTAGAGATGCAGGTGGAAACCCTGTCTGAGTTTAGAAGGGGGTTTGAGTAGTTGATCGAACAGATGAATGGGGAGGCTGGAGGGAAAAACTCAGACCTGTGGATGGAAGCAATAGCAACCAATTCTGTGGGGAGAATGCTGTGTGAGGAAAGTGACCAGTGGAAGCATGTGACTGTGAGAAGCCGGTAGAGGAAAAGACCAGCTAGTGAAGGAGAAATAGAGCTCAGAAACAGGTTTGCTGGGTTAGCAAATGAAGAAGGAGCACAGCAGGTGATTACTGAAGGTGGGAGTGCGAGAGAGAGGAGAGCAGCTAGTCCTATACAAAGTGGACATGAGCCAATTAAGATAAATAAGATCCCTGGGAGGATTCAGGAGCGGATGCAGGAGATTGCAAAGAGCAACTGTAGAAGTCATGACATGCAGCCAGAAAGATCTGGGGATAAACTGGAGATTCACACCGTTTTGAGGAAAAGGCAAAGCTATGTGATTGGGGATTCCCTGCTGAGAAGAACAGACTGGATCTAAGGCTGAAGAGGATCCTAATGGGAGCAGGAAAGAATCCTCTGATTGTCCTTCATGTGGGTACAAATGATATAGCTAGATTCTCATTGGAACATATCAAAAGAGACTACGTCAGGCTGGGAAGGACTCTCAAGGACCTAAAGGCTCAGGTAATCTTCAGTGGGATTCTGCCTGTCCCTAGAAGAGAACAACGTAGGTGTGAGAAGATTCTGACAATCAACGGATGGCTCAGGCAGTGATGTTATAAGGAGAGCTTTGGTGTGTATGAGCACTGGGAGGCATTCATGGACAGAACACTGTTTGCTTGGGATGCACTTCACCTAAGTAGGCAGGGAAACAAACTTCTAGGCAGGGCTGTCTTTAGGAGGGGGCAAACGGGACGAACGCCCCGGTCCCCACGTTAACGTGGGCCCCGCACTGTCCCGCTCCCAGAGGGGCAGTGTGGGGCCCACGCCATGGCCCCCCCACAGCTGCACTTCCCCTTGCTCCCTTCGGCAGCAGGGCGAGCCAGAAGCACATCCCCTGGCTGGTACCTAGGCCAGCCCTGCTCCCCACCCCCAGGGCAGAGCAGGCAGGCCCAGGGGCAGGGCTGGTGCTTGGGTCCTGGCCTCTGGGCCAGCCGCGGCAACCTGGGGTACTGGCTGCAGCTAGGGTGGCAGCAGCTTCGGCCGGGGATGGCTCCCCAACACCCGGGGCCGCAGCCTCGACTCCCCGCCTCCCCAGGCTGCGGCTCTCTGGGGTCACGGCTCCCCGCCGCCCGGGGCCACAGCTCCCCTCTGCCCGGGGCCGGGCCATGCCTTGGCCTCGACTCCCCAGGGCCAGGGCCGCGGCGGCAGTTCCGCGACTTCCAGGGCTGGCTCCCAGGGGGACTAGGGTTCCTGGGGGACAGAGCAGGCCACCCCCCCTCACACTTCCCACCAGCATGTGGGGGTGGGGGCCCCACCTAGGCCGATTGGCCCTGGGCCCCATTCCCTCCTAGGGACGGCCCTGCTTCTAGGAGGGAGGTTAGCTCAAGTGATTAAGAGAGCTTTAAACTAGGGAGTCCGGGGAGATGGTTGAGAGATGCCCAGACAATCTCCACACCTGATATTAGCATTGAGTGGAAGGAAAATGAAATAGGAAAAGACAAAGATGCGGGGAGCAGTATGGATGTTAGAAAGAAGGGAAGTGCAAATACTGGTCTGATGGGCGATGTTGGCAGTAGTACAACACTGCCACACTGGGTAAGGAAAGTGAGTGAAGCCAAGCAGAAAAAACTAAAATGTTTGTATACTAATGCAAGAAGCCTAGGTAACAAAATGGAGGAACTGGAACTACTGGTAGCAGAAGTGAAACCAGCTATTATAGGGTTAACAGAAACATGGTGGAATAGTAGTCACGACTGGTGTATGAGTATTGAAGATTATGTGCTCTTTAGGAAAGACAGATGTAATGGCAAAGGTGGGGGAGTGGCACTGTATATCAATAGAATGCAAAGGAATTCAAAGTGATGGAATTAGTAAAACAGAGTCTATCTAGCTTAAAATCACATTAGAGAAGAAAGCTACTAGAGTTTCTCCTGGGATAGTGCTTGGGGTGTTTTACAGACCACCGGGATCTGATTTGGACATGGATAGAGACCTCTTTAAGCTCTTTAAGGAAGTAAACACTACTGGGAACTGTGTGATTATGGGAGATTTTAACTTCCCAGATATAGACTGGAGGACGTGTGCCAGTAGCAATAAAAGGGACAGATTTTCTTGGATGTGATAGCGGACGAATTTCTCCATCAAACAGTTTCCAAACCAACAAGAGGAGACACAATCTTAGATTTGGTATTGGTCAGTAGTGAGGACCTCATAGAGGAATTGGTTGTAGGGGACAATCTAGGTTCTAGTGACCACGAGCTAATCCAGTTCAAACTGAATGGAAGGATAAACAAAAATAAATCTGTGACCAGAGTCTTTGACTTCAAAAGGGCTAACTTCAAAACATTAAGGGAATTAGCTAGGGAAGTGGACTGGACCAAAGAACTCATGGATGTGAACATTGAGGATGCTTGGAACCGCTACAAGTCAAAGTTGCAGGAACTATCTGAAGCCTGCGTTCCAAAGAAGGGGAAAAAATTTATAGGCAAGGGTTGTAAACCAAGCTGGATGAGTAAACATCTCAGACAGTCAATAAAGAGGAAGCACAAAGCCTACAAGGAGAGGAAGATGGGAGGGATAGGAAAGGAGGGCTACCTCTTGGAGGTCAGAACATGTAGAGATCAAGTGAGGAAGGCCAAAAACTAAGCAGAGTTAGACCTCGCAAAGGGAATTAAAACCAATAGTAAAAGGTTCTTTAGCCATATAAATAGGAAGAAAACAAAGAAGGAAGAAGTGGGACCAGTCTTTAATGAGGGTGATGGTGAGCTTGGGGATAGAGGTAGGGTAGCTAATGGGAATGAGGACATGGAGGTGTAAATTACTATATCTGAGGTAGAAGCCAGGCTTGAGCTGCTTAATGGAACTAAATCAGGGGGTCCTGATAATCTTCATCCAAGAATATCAAAGGAACTGGCACATGAAATTGCCAGCCCGTTAGCAAGGATTTTTAATGTATCTGTGAACACAGGGGTTGTACCTTATGACTGGAGAATTGCTAATGTAGTTCCTATTTTCAAGAAAGGGAGTAAAAGTGATCCAGGTAACTACAGGCCTGTTAGTTTGACCTCAGTCATATGCAAGGTCTTGGAGAAAATTTTGAAAGAGAAAGTACTTAAGGATATAGAGGTTAATGGTAGCTGGGATAAAATACAACATGGCTTTACAAAAGGTAGATCGTGCCAGACCAACCTGATCTCCTTTTTTGAGAAGATAACAGATTTTTTGGATAAAGGGAATGTGGTGGACCTAATTTACTTAGATTTCAGCAAGGCATTTGATACGGTTCCACATAGGAATTATTAGTAAAATTAGAAAAGATGGGGATTAACATGAAAATAGAAAGGTGGATAAGGAACTGGTTAAAGGGGAGACTACAGAGGATCATACTGAAAGTTGAACTGCTTAGCTGGAAGGAGGTTACTAGCGGAGTTCCTCAAGGATCGGTCTTGGGACCAAACTTATTCAACCTTTTTATTACTGACGTTGGCATAAAAAGTGGGAATGTGCTAATTAAGTTTGCAGATGACACTAAGTTGGGAGGTATTGCCAATACAGAGGAGGATCGGGATATCATACAGAAAGATCTGGATGACCTTGTAAACTGGAGTATTAGGAATAGGATGAAATTTAATAATGGGAAGTGCAAGGTCATGCATTTAGGGACAAATAAGAATTTTTCTTTTAAGTTGGGGATGCATCGGTTGGAAGTGACAGAGGAGGAGAAGGACCTGGGCGTACTGGTTGATCACAGGATGACTATGAGTTGCCAATACGATGCGGCCATGAAAAAAGTTAATGCGGCCCTGGGGTGCATCAGAAGGGGTATTTCCAGTACAGATAGGGAGGTGTTAGTACTGTTATACAAGGCACTGGTGAGACCTCATCTGGAATATTGCGTGCAGTTCTGGGTCCCCATGTTTAAGAAAGATGAAGTCAAACTGGAACAGGTGCAAAGAAGAGCTACAATGATTGATTTGCGGAATGGAAAACCTTCCCAATGAGAGGCGACTTAAAGAGCTTGGCTTGTTTAGCCTAACCAAAAGAAGGCTGAGGGGAGATATGATTGCTCTCTATAAATACATCAGAGGGATAAATACCAGGGAGGGAGAGGAATTATTTGAATACAGCACTAATGTGGACACAAGAACAAGTGAGTTGACTTAAGCCAGTGTAGACGTGGGGTAGCCCTAAGTCAACTTAGGGCTACCCCAGGGCTACACTAATGCCCTCCCTGCCGGGGAGGGGGCACAGGAGGAACCTGGCATACCCCCCACAGGGCAGGGCCAAGCCCTGCCCACCCTGCCCCTATGCCCTGCCAGGGTCCCTGTCCCCCTTTGCCCCATTGTACCTAGGTACAATGGGGCAAAGGCCGAGCCCCCTGGCATTGGGCAAGGGGTGCCCCCCCCTGCCACCGTGGACCTCCCCTAGGTCCCCCTAAGCCCCTAGAAGTCGACCTAGGCGTCCAGCATGGACGCTCTAGGTCGACTTTCTAAGTTCCCCTTTAAGTCGACTTTAACTTTAAGTGTAGACACACTAAGTCCACTTAACTAAGTCAACTTAAAGTCGACTTAGTTAAGTTGACTTAGTTAAAGTCGACTCAAATTAACAAGTGTAGACATAGCCTATGAGTCTAAGTTTCTGATTTTCAGCTGAAAACTCCTCTCCACCCCCACAAAATCAAAAGGGGAAAATAAATATTTCCTCCCCAAATAACCCTCATTTTTCCCATTAAAACAGATTGTGATTTGGCGCATTAAGAGCAGTGTTGTTCGGGTACATTGGGTGAGAGGTTTTCTTATCAGTTCTTATTAGTGGTTTTTTTTTGTGTTCAGCACTGATAGCAGTTTGGCTGACTGAGTGAATGCGTGAGTGAGTCTCTGAAGGCATGTTCCCTCAGGATTACCCCTGGCTCAGATCTATATGTGGGGACTCTGTTAGCCCAGTGATCTAGAACCTGGCTTGGATCTTTAAGCAGGGACTGAGTTAGCCTGATGATCCTAAGCTGAGGTGCCCCTTTGGTTAATGCTTTGGGTTACGTTTGGCTCAAATCTCTAGTGAGAACTCAGTTAGCTCAGTGATTTGGAACCTAGGCATACCCTGTGTGCAAGAGGTAAACCGAGGCAACACTCATGATTGAAGAAACCAACACGACCATGGATCTTTGTAGAAACAAAGGTGCCCAAGCTAGGCTTTATTGCAATGTAGCACAATGGCAAATGATCTATATCAATAGATCTGCTGGCAGCATTCGTACTCTCAATGCAATGGAACAGCTTTAGGCTGCATGGGGTCTGAACTCCAGGGCTCCTACTTTTATACCCTCATCTGACATTTACATTGATTGGTCCATATACTGATTGATTCACACATTGATTGGCCCATGCATTACTGGGCATCTCCTTCCGTCGAGGTGTCATGGTTTGACTGAACCTTACCTTTGCATAGGCCAAATTATGCAAAACATTTTTCCTTATCTCTTTGATGTTAGACCAACCCAACACCACCTTCCTCAAGGTACATTCTGATTTTTATACTTATTATTGCAATTTCAGCTTGTTTCTTGCCAATTTCAGTGAAGTCGAACTTTCACAACCTGTCTCTTGTCAGTACCTTCAGTTCAGGCTTGGAGTACCTTCAGTTCGGACCCACTTTTTTGGATTACTTTGTTAGGACTTGGGCCAGCACTTACGCACTTCTACTTGTCTTTCTATTTTAACCTTTTACTTTCTCCTAGACAAATTTGATGGAAGGTTTTCTAAAGAGCCCAACCAAAATGTTTAGGTGCCTAAATAGAGATTTAGGAACCTATCTCGAGACAACTAAGTTTGATGGGTTTTTTTCCCTTAGCATGTAAAACATGTCTTACTACACTGTATTTGCCAACAGTTTTTCATGGTAGCCAAAGTGAGTGGTGATCGAAGTTGTACTAGTTTCTAGTGACACCAGGATATTGTATGTAAAACTGTGACTATCCTGGTAAAAACAGTATGAACACAGAAATAACAAGAATAAAAGGTAGTAAAACTTTAAAGGCAGGATTGCTGGGTCTGGCTAACTCCCACAATTAGAAGCTTGCTATAGGACAAAACATAACCTCTCAAGAGGTTACTCCGAAGAAATTTCCCTATGTGCAGGTTATTCATAACTGTCCTCTATGAAGATTCTTGCAACTTATACTGATGCATACAGTCCTGGCCAATGTCTGAACCAGGATCATGTAACAGATGGATGACTGGTGCCGTGATCATTCCTAAGGAATCCTGTGGCACTTTTAAAGACTAACAAATTTATCTATCACATGAGCTTTTGTGGGAGAAAATAGCACTTTGTCAGACGCTTGAAGATGGGGAATTTACAGAATTTCCCCATCTGCAAGCATCTGACGAAGTGGGATTTTCTCCCATGAAAGCTCATGTGATAAATAAATGTGTTAGTCTTTAAAAGTGCCATAGGCCTCCTTGTTTATTTTGCTGAATTAGACTAACACGGCTACCCCTTTGGAATGTGGTAATTCCTCTGTTCCTATAAGCAATCTCCAAGGTACATACACTATTATCATAGCTAGGGAAATCTTGAACAAAAACTTTATATGTGTATTTCTCTGTATTTCACCATAATAAAATCAATAGTTTTTAAGACTATACCATCCTTGCTCACCATTTCATTAGCTTAGCTAATTAAAGGTAATCATTCCTTTTCCAAAGCCCGTTACATCTGGGGAAAAATATATAAACTGTTAAATTCAGCATAGCTCTAGTTTCCAGAAGATTATTTTACTGTGAAGGAGAAAAAGCAATACCATTTCCCTCCCTCTCTTTTAGCACTGACTGGAATGTCACTAGGGCTATGTCTACACTGGCAAGTTAGTTCGAATTAAGGAAGCTTAATTCGGACTAACTTAAGCCTTGGCTACTCTAGGCTTTCATTAGTTCGAATTAAGGGCTTCCTTAATTCAAACTAATACATTCGCTTATACTTTTCGAAGTAAGGGTTAATTTGAACTAGTTAGTACGAATTAACCCAATGTGTCCATGTTAGTTCGAACTAAGCACTTAGTTCGAATTAACCAGCACATTGAGCTCAATGCAATTGACTAATTCAAACTAAGCAAGTGCCATGCATGGCACTTGCTTAGTTCAAACTAAAATTCCAGTGGGGCCATGCTAGCTTGAGTTAAGTTAATTCGAACTAACTAAAATCAGTTCGAATTAGTTAGTGCGAATTAAATAATTCAAACTAACTTTGGTAAGTGTAGATATACCCTAGGAAATATTATCTTTTCAATAGTACTTAATGGCAGTTTATGTGGCCAACCCCAACTAACAATTTTCAATTTAAAAAACAATATCCTGCCAAAATGCAAAGGAGGTGTATGTGGCTCACTTTTGGGTACTGTAGTCATGAAATAAAGAAAGGAGGCCAAAGCAGTATTTAATACCTGCAATATTAATTAGAGAAGATATGGGCATGACATAGTGTTAATTTGTTTTCCATTTGAGCTCTCTTATCAGTTGTTACTGAATCACTGATTACTGAGGACAGCCTCCAGATATTTTTCAGTCCGGCATTGTGTGTATTGCTGACAGTAAATAGAACAAACCACTTTTCCCTTACACAGTCTGAATTTTTAAACACATTTGTACTTTTCTGTCTTTGTTTCCTTTCTGTTACTTTACAAATCCTCATCAGCGCAGGCAGCTGACATATTCTCTCTTAGCAAGGCAAGAATGAATTGCCTACTATATGTTGTAATCTATTCTTCATTTATGCAGTAACAGTATTGCCAGCAACAAACAATTCAGTCATGCATCAGGCCTCAAAAAAATCAGACTTAAAACAAAACAATATTTGGGGTGTTACCTTCTCCTCAGAATCTATTATCTCTTTGATGTAGGGGCCCTAATATCTGTTTGTCAGGCCTGAATTAAGGGGCCTTGATGCTCCGGGCTCCCTGCTATTGTGGGTTTCCCCTGATCTCGGGCCCCAGGCACCCACAACTGTGGGTCCCCACCCCAGCTGTGGCCCTGCCTCCCCATCATGGTGGCCTGCGGGCTGGCTAGTGCTGGGGGGAGGACCTGGGACTAGAGTCCACTCTCCACAGCCCTCCTGCCCCAGTCCTGGTCCAGCTGGTCTACCCTCAGCCAGGGGCGGGGCCAGCTGGCACATGGTGCAGCCTTGGGTGCAGCCACCCAGGCCGCAGGCTGCATCATTTGCCAACCAGCCCCATCCCCAGAGTGAAACGAACAGGCACCAGCCAGCAGACCAGCTGGCCCAGGGGCAGGACAGGAACATGAAGCTCAGCCTCTGGCCCCGCCCCTCCCCCTGCCAGTGCCAGCTTCAGCCCCTATAGTCCCTGCATTGATCCAGCCCTGCTGTTTGGGTATCTAAGTGCAACTGTAAGAAAAAGTATTTTCTACAAAATGAAGCCTTTTTGTGACTATGAACCTTATCATGCAAGCTCAGAATCCAAGTGACCACCCTCTTAAGATTAGACAGAGCAAGGACTGATAGAAAGTGAAAATATATTGCCACCCCATATGAATAACGATTAAGAGTAAACCTGGGTGGAAAAGCAGAGCCTGTCTTGTTGGAACTGTTCAGATTGCCAAAAAACTTCCCAGTCCCAAATTCAGTGAAAGGTCAAAATCTTGAAATTTTTCATGAGCTGAAAGCCCCTGGCCCGCTCTCTCCCGCGAAAAACCAAGCACATCATTTTGTTTCAGTTTCAGTCTTCTTTAACTCTTTTAACACTATATGGTAACATAATTTTCAAAACAAAAAGTTGTTCTGGAGCTTCTGTTTAGCAAATGTCAAAGCAGGGCACTAGCAGCTTCAAAACATTTTTTCCCCAAAACATTTTCAAAATGTAAAATAAATCAAAACTGACACTTTTCCACCAACAGTTCCGATTTCAGTGAACTGGCATTGTCCAAACAAAATCTGGTTGAGACAGAAAAAATTCTGACCAGCTCTAATTAAGAAACTGTGCTCTCCCACTTTCCAAAATGGACCCCAGAGCTTCACCAAATCAGTGAGACTGAGCGTCGTGCTTCCCCTCCTAACAGGCTGAGTTTACTACTGCCCATGTATGACACTGGGTCCTGCCACATAAAGGAGGCCGCTTGAACATCTCTTCTCGCTGACAGTGTGGAATTTAGTCCTACTTTTTAACCTTAAGAATTAAAATTGCTTAGGGACTGAATGAGACCCTAAATAAAATCTATATTTAAGAGTATTTCCATTAAAGTATGAGCAGTAGCCCCAGCAATTTAGTCTGTATCATACTACAAGCTTCCGCAAGTTTCTGAAAATTGTTAGAGTAAATTCAAACAAAGATTTTTATAACTCATTTTTCCTCATTGCAAAGAATATCAAGCTGAGCAAATACATTATTTGCCTGGTGTAAGTTTAAGTGGGTACTTAATAAAGCAGTGCAGGCTCCTCAAAGTTCATGGCAGGTTTATAATTATAATTTAGTTTGAATTTAAAACCTCCCGTGATACTTCTGTATTATCCTTGTGATGTAGTACAGTTGACATTGTAGGCCAGATTGTTAAATAGTAGAGTCACACTTGCATGCAGTAAATTTGCACACTATAGCTTCTGTGCATGTATTTGCTATACATGCATATGCAAATCAGGTAATTACATGCACAAATGATCAGTTAGGTGCCCATTTAGCTAATTCACCCTGCACACAAATTTGCATGCAGAAATGTCAGCATGTAATAGCACTTAAATATTACAATATGCAGGCGGCATTTTCTTTTTAAAAATGTGGCCTTATAGGGCCAACTCTGCACTCCTTTCTTAGTCAAAAGCCAAGAAAAGATTTGCGGGAAAAAGGTCTGCAGATTTGGCTGATACTGTGACACATCATGGCATGTAACTGTAAGACTTCAGGCAAAAAGTAAAGAATTGCAGGCCAAATTCTGTTTTCATCTGCATCGATGTAACACCATCAATTCTACTGCATGGTGAAGAACACAATATAAGACAACAGTTATAATGGGATTAAAGTTATCTAAAGAAGAATTGAAGCTGCCCCTTAACTAATACATATTCTTAAAACCTTCCTGAATTTTAAGGGTAAAAATGCATGCCTATGCTTATAATCCTCCCGTAACTTCTGCATCCATTTTCCCCAAAAGTGATTACATTGGAGCCTATTCATACAGCTTTACTAAGATGCCGTGAAAATTAACCAGCCCTAGCAGAAAATGTACTTGCCTTCACTGTACCACGATGGTAGTGAAAAGCTAATCATATTTGATTTGTCCATCAAAACCAAGTACTCAACCGAGCTGAGTAGATTTTTACAAGACCTTAATCAGTACACAAAAAATGGACTATTGTATAACAGATTCCCAAGGCAAATTAGCATGAGGATCAGGACTTTTCTGAAAATGAGTGGAGGTAAATCTGCTCACAGATTTAATAAAAGCAATAATTTGAGATTATATGTATGTATGAGCAAGATCATCAGCTGGTGCAATGAAGGTATGTTAAAGTCTATAAGTTGAGGTTCCATTCCATACAATTGCCAATCTCAATTATCTTTAGAGAATACATTTAAAAGCTCTGGCTATGTCTACACTAGAAAAGTTAAGTCGACTTTATTAAGTCAACATAATAAGGTCGATTTTAAATCGACTTAAAGTCAACCTTATTAAGTTGACTTAACAAAGTCGACTTAACTTTTCTAGTGTAGACATAGCTCCTTGTCGACCTTATTAAGTCGATTTAATGCTTTAAGTCAACTTAATAAGGTCGATTTATGCGCTAATCCCCATCCACACTGGCTTTAAGTTGACTTAAGGAGGCGATTTAAGGTTTAAGTCGACCTAAAATTAGGTGTTATTAAGTTGAGTTAAGCTTTCCTTAAGTCGACTTAAGGAAATGGTTAAGTTGACATCATAAAAGCCCAGTGTGGACACTTTGTTTAGGTCGATTTAAGCCTCCTTACGTCAACTTAAATTGCCAGTGTAGACACACCAAGAGGCCAGATTCACTCCTGTTTGGTGGTAGAAAGAGGAAAGATTTCCTCAGGGCTAGGGTGACAGCATAGGCTTTAAAGCATCTGCTAACAGCAGAGCAGGAAGCACAGGCCAGGTAAGAAGGGGGTACACTATCTGAGTAGACATCCACAGCCACTTCTCTTGGGGGCCTCATATGAGTAAACTAGGACTGTCTAGCCCCTTGTAATTAGGATAATAACTAATTGAAGTGCAGATGCTATCATTATTTATATAAGTATGCAGTGCTTTTTTTCTAAAAAAAAAGGTACCGGAACTCCTATTGATGTCCGTCGTGTCATAAAGAAATAACACTGAAAATAGTGCAGTAAACAGTAAATTTTTGAATATATCAAAGAAATAAAAATACAAGGTAAAAACTGTTAAGTTTTATTAACTATGCAGGCCGCTAATATACTGAAAGACAACCTGTGAGGTCTTACAGCAGGGGTCCTCACACTTTTTAAATAGGGGGCCAGTTCACGGTCCCTCAGACTGTTGGGGGGCCGTATTATAATTAGAAAAAAACGTGAATGCGTAGCTATCACGTCTGCTGCTGGCCTGTGTTTCTGGGTACTGGGTGGCAGGCAGTAATGCATCCACACACTTTTTGTTGGTGCTGTGGGCTCCGGCCAGGCCCAGAGCGTGGGACTGACTGACTGACCGATGTTAGCCTGCTGGCCTGCTGTTGTGTACGCAACTAGTAGCCAATGTTCCCTCTAGGTTTGGTGGCTTGTGTGCAAAATTTTCAAGCCGTGTGAAAAACTTTTTCAGAATAAGTTTTTGGGGAAAACTCACAAGACAGAAATTATAGGCATTAATTGAAGATAAAGTGACTGTAAATAGAATTAATTAATTAATTGTGTTTAATTTAATTGGAATGAATTTGGAATTGAAATCTAATTTTAAGAAAGGTTTTTATTTAAAATTAATTTTTAAAAAGTTTTAAAAAAGAAGGGAGAGAAAGAAAAAAGAGAAGGAAGGAGGAGACAAAAAAAAGGAAAGGAAGAAAGAAGAGAAAGGAAGGCAGGGAAGAGGAAGACAAAGAAGAGAAAAAGAAAAAAAGGAAAGGAAGAAAGAAGAGAAAGGAAGGCAGGGAAGAGGAAGACAAAGAAGAGAAAAAGAAAAAAAGGAAAGGAAGAAAGAAAGAAGAGAAAGGAAGGAAAGGAAGAGGAAGAGAAAGGAAGGCAGGGAAGAGGAAGAGAAAGGAAGGCAGGGAAGAGGAAGACAAAGAAGAGGGGAAAAAAAGGAAAGGAAGAGGAAGAGAAAGGAAGCAGCCCCGGGGGTCTGGAGGGGGCGGTGGGGGCTGCCGGCCTGCGCGGGGGTCCCTCCTTGTCCCCACCCCCACCCCACAACCCGGCCCGCCTCCTTGTCCCCCACACCCACCCCACAACCCGGCCCGTCTCCTTGTCCCCCGCACCCACCCCACAACCCGGCCACTCTCCTTGTCCCCACCCCCACCCCTCTCCAGGCCTCCCTCCAGCCCCCTTACCTGGCGGAGGCTGGGAACCACAGGGACGGCCGACAGAGCTGCTGCCGGCCAGTCCGCTCCCGCCCTGAGCACGCTGTAACTGCGCATGCTCAGGGCGGGAGATTTAAATCTCCCCAGCCCGGCCCAGCCTGCACAGCTGGGAGGGAGCACCGGCGGGGACCGAACGCGGCCCCGGCAGGGCAGACAGACCCCGGCAACGGAGCCTGATCCTGGCTCTGGGCCAGGAAGTCGAGGCGGCCGGTGGGTGGGAGAAGGAAAAAAAGGTGCCGGAACGCCGTTCCGGTGCGTTCCGGCAGAAAAAAAGCACTGTAAGTATGTAATCCTTGCATGAAACATACTAAATTATTTGCCTACATAATATCCTGTGGCAGTGAGTGTTACAAGTTAATTTATGATAATTAACCACACAATGTTATTTAACTGTGTCAGTTTTATATTGTGTCACCTTTCAATTTAAAGTAGTCTCTTGTTCTTCTATTATGGGATAAACCAGAATACCTCATCATCCTCCAGTTTACCATTCGTTATCTTGTATTCAAAGATGCACTGTCAAAAAAAGATATAGAAATATAAGCCAGAGGGACAACTCACCAGCCTGTGCCACCAGTAACATGCCTGACAGCAGGAGAATTTCAGGCTCTTTTCTTGAAAGTCAAGTTTTATTTCTTTCAAAACAAAATAATTCAGCAATGCCTAGTGCAATGGGGCCCAATTCTTGCTTGTCCCATAGGGTATGTCTGTACTGAAGAGAAGAAACTACAGCTGGATGATAATGACAGATGATATGGAAAAATACTCTATACATTTTTGTCTCTGTCTTTACAAACAAGGTCAGCTCCAGACTACTGCACTGGGCAGCACAGAACAGGAAGGAGGTGAGCAGCCTTCAGTGCTAAAAGAACAGGTTCAGGATTATTTAGAAAAGCTGGACATGCACAGGTGCAAGGGATTGGATGTAGTGCATCCATGACCAATCTGACAGCCTTCTATGATGAGAGAACTGACTGTGGATATGGGAAAAGTGATGGATGTGATATACCTTGACTTCAACAAAATATTTTTATCAGCAAATTAAAGACATATGGGTTGGATGAATGGACTAGAAGATGGATAAAAACCTGGCTAGACCATCGGGCTCAACAAATAGTGAACAACAGCTCTATGGGTGCATCTACACTTGTAAATTAAGTCAACTTACCTTGCGTCTACACTACAGTTTCCTTAAGTTGACTTAAGCAAGCTGCTTAAGTTGACTTAAGGAAGATAAAGTTGACAATGAAAATTAAGTCGACTTTATTAAATCTACTTTTAGGTCGACTTTAGGCTTAAGTCGACTTTTTCAAGACGACTTAAGCCAGTGTAGACCTGGAGTAGCCCTAAGTCAACTTAGGGCTACTCCAGGACTCCCCCACTGCCCTCCCTGCCGGGGGGGAGGGGGCACACAGGGGCTATGTCTACACTTTTTTTATTTTCCTTAAGTTGACTTTATTTTCCTTAAGTCTACTTAAGCAAGCTGCTTAAGTCGACTTAAGGAAACTGTAGTGTAGACGCAGGGTAAATTAAGTTGACTTAAGCAAGCTTAAGTCGACTTAATTTACCAGTGTACACGCAGCCAGGGAGAGCCTGGCACCCTGCCCCATCCCCTGCCAGGGTCCCTGTCCCTCTTTGCCCCACTGTACCCATGTACAATGGGGCAAAGGCTGAGCCCCCTGGCACTGGGCAAGGGGTGCCCCCCCTGCCACTGTGGACCTGCCCAAGGTCCCTCTAGACCCTAGAAGTCGACATAGGCATCCAGTGTGGACGCTCTAGGTCAACTTTGTAAGTCCCCCCCAGGTCGACTTTAAATTTAGGTGCAGACATGCTAAGTTGACTTAGCTAAAGTTGACCTAAATTTACAAGTGTAGACATAGCCTATGTCTGGTTGGCAGCTGGTAACAAGCGGACTGCCCCAAGGGCCGGTGCTAGGGCCAACTTTGTTCAACATCTTCATTAATGATCTGGAGGATAGGGAGGACTGGACCTCAGCAAGTTTGCAAATGACACTAAGCTGGAAGGAATGATAGATACACTGGAGGACAGGGATGAGATATAGAGTTACTTAGATGAATCTGATGAGGTTCAAGTACAGGTGCAGAGTCCTGCACTTCTGATGGAAGAATACCATGAATTTCTACAGATTGGGGACTGGCTGGCTGGACAGCAGTTCTGCAGAAAAGGACCTGGGGTTAGAGAAGACAAGCAGCTAGACATGAGTCAGTGTGTCCTTCTTGCCAAGAAGGCTAACTGTATATTGGGCTGCATCAGTAGGATGATTACCATCAGATTGAGGTAAGCGATTATTTCCCTCTATTTGGCCCTGGTGATGACTCATTTGGAGTACTGTTTCCAGTTATGGGCCTCCACTACAGACAGGCCATGGACAAACTGGCAAAAGTCCAGTGGAGGGCAACAAAAATTATTAAGGGGCTGTAGCACATGACTTATGAGGAGAGGCTGAGGGAACGAGGCTTGGTTAGTCAGCAGAAGAGAAGAGTGAGTCTTAACTTTTCAAGTGTAGACAGAGCCTTGGCTCCCCACTGAGAAGGGAGCTGCACTCCCTTCTTGTCAGGACCCGCGCAATCCTGGGGAGAAGAGAGTGGGGCTCCCTTCTTGCTGGGACCCACACAGGTCCCAGAAAAGGGAGCGCAGGCTGGGGCTCCCTTCAGACCCGCATGGGTCTCGGCAATAAGAGAGCCCCAGACTGCACTCCCTTCTTGCTGGGAGCTGCGCGGGTCCTGGAGAAGGGAGCGCAGGCTCCCTTCCTGCCGGGACCCACGCGAGTCTGCGCAAGAAGGGAGCTCCCGGGGTTCTCCCTTGGCGGTTCCCCTGTCCATGGAGCACCGGAGAAGACAGATGCTGGTGCTCCACGGACAGGGGATCCCCAGAGTTTCCCCTGTCCATGGAGTACCCACAGCTGTCTTCTCTGGCAGTCCATGGATAGGGGATCCCCAGAGGTTCCCCTGTCTGTGAAGTGTTGGAGAAGACAGCTGCCGGCACTCCGCAGTCAGGAATCCCGGGAGGTTCCCCTGCCCGGGGAGCCAGGGAAGAGAGTCGCCGGCAGCTCCCAGGATAGAGACCCCGGGGAAGAGAACTGCCAGCTGGGGCGCCCTTGTCCCCAAGCCACAGCTCCCTTCCCCCAGTCCTAGGTCGACTTAAGGAATTACACACCAGTGTTAGGTCGACTTAATAAGGTTGACTTAGACCTAATAGGTGGTAGTTATTAAGTCAACTTAATGAAAGTTCAACGGACATGAAGTAATTTAGGTCGACTTTAGCATTCTTAAGTTGACCTAAACTGCTAGTGTAGACATAGCCTAGGAACCTATGAAACTCACTTAGTCGTACTGCTACCTTTCTATCTGTCATTTCTCCATTTCCAGTGTACATGTAGCCGTGTCAGTTCCAGGTTATTAGAGACAAGATGAGTGAAGTACTATGTTTTATTGGAACAACTTCTGTTGGTAAGAGAGACAAGCTGTGACACTCGGAGTACGTATCCCAATCCTGAAGAAGAGCTCTGTGCAGCTTGAAAATTTGTCTCTCTCACCAACAAGAATTGATCCAATAAAAGATATTACCTCATGCACCTTTTCTCTCTACTACCACATGTCTGTTTATTCACATCGATTGAAATGCTAACTTCATTGACATCAATGACAAAACTCCCATTGACTTGTGTAGGGCCAGAATTTCACCCTTGTTGCGTATGATTGAAATCGTAGATTGGAAGCTCTCCAGGGTAAGGACTGATTTTGTGTTATATGTTTACACAGTGCCTAGGAGAATGGAGCCTTTACTCTCTCTTTGGGGTCCTTCGGACTCATCAACTCAATAGCATTATTATTTAGTATTTCTATCAGAATACAAAAGACGTATGTTCAGGTAACTTGTAAACCATCACAATGTAAAAGGTTATTTAAGGATATGTTTCCTGAAGGTTTGATAAAGTCAATAGGCAAAGTGGACAGTAATGTTTGAAATATATATTTTAATTTAAATGACACACAGCAGCAAACCATCTGGATACAAATATAGTTTGCAAAGAGAGTCCTGAAAGCCTATAATTTCACATTCATTATTTTTGATGGGGGTTTTGCGGGGGGAGGGGGTGTTGGGTTTTTTTTTTTAAAGGCTAATGCACAATGCCGAGTATTGGGTGGGTGAGGAGAGGAGAGGGTGACAATCCTGTTAAATTATTCCAAGCCAGATTCTTTCCTAGTTATACACAGATGAAATCAAAAGTATCCTGAATGTCTGCAATCGAGTCAATAGCCTGCAGTAAATATTTGTAATATGAATGAATATATAGATTATAAAGCCAAAAGGGACAATTAGTCCATAGAACTTCTCTGAATCAATTCCTGTTTGAATTAGGACATGGCTTTTAGAAAAACATCCAATCTTGATTTAAAACTTGCCAGTGATGGAGAATCCACCAGAACCCTTGGGTAAATTTCTCCCCTTGCTGATTATCCTACCTGTTAAAAATGTGCATGTTATTTCTAGTCTGAATGCCTGTAGTTTCAATGTCCAGGTATTGGATATTGTTATGCCTTTGTCTTCTAGCTTGAAGAGCCCTTGGTTACCAAATTTCTCTTTCCCAGTAGGTACTTACACGCTATCATTGCATCATCCCTCCTTCTGTTCATTAAACTCAACAGATTGATCTCCTTGAGTCTTTCACACATTTTCCAATCCTTTAATCATTTCCACACTTTCCTGAACTCTCAATTTTTGCAGCATCCTCATTAAATTGTGGATATCAGAACAGGACACAATATTCCTGCCAAAGTTATATCTCTGTCAAATACAGAGGGAATATATCCTTACTTCTATTTGATATCCCTCTGTTTATACAGTCAAGATTTGCATGAGTCTTCTGGCCACTGCATCTCACTGAGAACTCATATTCGGGTGGCTAACCACCAGGATCTCCAAGTGCTTCTGAGAGTCACTTTTTTGCAGGAAAGTCTCCCATCCAGTAGTATGGCTTGCATTCTTTGTTCCTACATTTATGACTGCTTTGGCCATATTCAAAGGCATATTGCTTGGTAAAATGGGTGCAAGCAAACAAACCAAATCATTCTATATTAATGATAATAAATCATTTTTCAGCCCCTCAATCTATGTGTCATCATTTATCAATAATGACTTTGTGTTCTTCTGGGTCATTGATAAAAATGTTTAGTAGTATGGGATCAAGAACCAGTCTCTGAAGGACCACACTGGAACCCCTCTGAATGATGACTCCCTGAATTACACTCTGAGATCTATCACTTAGCCAGTTTTTAATCCAACAACATATTGAATGTGTTACCAAATCAAAGGCCATGAAGACCAGGAAGGAATTAACACCACAGAGCTGACAACTATTATTCCTTATGAACTTGCAATAAGAATGTTTTCCTGTCCTTAATTATTTAATTATTATATAAGACTTCTATTTTTTTCCTTCTATATGAAATTAAAGATCAACATTTTTTCTAAGGCCTACTATTAAAGTGCCCCAAATGAGGGAAGGGCCTATCATCATTAACGCAATCAGTTTTAATGCAAAATTTCAATTACCTTTGGTGGCACTTCTGCATTTGGAACATTGCAGTATTTATCTGTTTTAATATAGAGAGCTTGTACGGATTGTATGTCCTGAAATACTTAAAGGACTTATAGATTTACAGTGTTAATCTGCTATTATATCTTTGGCTCATTCTCTGTTTTTACTGCTAATCTAATGGAAAACAGGGCATGATCAGAAAGGCTATTTTTCTCACTATTACAGTACGTATTTGTATATTTCTGATTTATCAGTGTTTGTATGCCTGTGTGTATTTAAATGCATACATATACACACATAGATACATAGACACATATATGCAAAGTCAGGAGTAGGATTATTCCTGCAGAAATTGAAATCTGAAATCTTTTTCACAAAGAATGAAGTCTCCTTTACTATCCACACACTTTAGCCCCTTTGTCTAAATCTTTTATCTTCCTTTCTTTGAGTACTGGACAGTTTTTCAAGGAATGAAATAGCGTTAAAGTCTCCCTCAGTGACAGAAATGTTCAAACTATTCTGTGAAACTGGCCAAGAGGTCTTCAGCAAAATAGCCTCTGGATTATTAGGTGCATATGTTTAAAATAAATCATATTTGATTAAAGGAACATAGGGTCAATGCTAAATCTTCCCTCCTTATCCTTTTGAATTGGTGTGCATTGAAAACAGTTTTTACAAATACAATTGCTTCCCCTTTTATGGAGATAGAAGAAAAGACATTCTTTCATCCAGTTTTATTTGCGATTCCCTGTTATAAATGGAGAAATACTGCACAATCTGTTTTTGTCAGTTTAGGGGTTTTTTTTCCAGATGATTTAGACCTCTAACCTTAAAGATTTTGGTGTCTGTGTAGTTTATTCACTAACTTTGACCTTTACCCTCTCAGTCACAAATTCTTTTAGCTGAAACTACAATCTACATTAGACTTCATTTTATTGATATAATAGTCACATTAAGTGGGATATTACAAATCTTCTAAGGCCTGGTCTACACTACAAACTTAGATTGATTCCTGTCTTTGACCTATTTGTTCATGTGTCTAGATTTAGATTTTTCCCCCACCACCATAAATACCCAGTTACCCTGAATAGTGTGAAGCCATAGTCAGTCTACTGAGGTTGACACAATGTGAATGCACATACTTCATGACCTGTGTTAATCCTAATAGTATCCCATCAGCTATCCCATAATGCACTATTCACTGCACCAGTAACCTTTCTTGTAACAATTGTAAACTCCACTAATTGCCCACCTCAGCAAGCATATGTCGGAACTCACTACTTGCTGGTGAAGCATTGGAATGGGTTACCTAAGGAGGTGGTGGAATCTCCATCTTTAGAAACATTTAAGGCCCGGCTAGACAAAACCCTGGCTGGGATGATTTAGTGGGAGTGGTCCTGCTTTTAGCAGGGGGTTTGACTAGATGACCTCATGAGGTCCCTTCCAATTCTAAGATTCTATGATTCTATACGTACATGCATGAAACACTCAACTGGCTGGAGTAGGTAGGAAATATTGGATCTCCTGGGCCTATGGAGGGAGAAAAGGATGTACAAGTACAGTTATAGACCAGCCATAGAAACATGAATATCTATGAACAGCTTGCATGAGAGAGGCAAAGGGATATGACAGGGATCAACAGTAAAGCTATGTGAAAGTGAAGGAACTTCACCAAGTATACTACAACAGAGATGTCAACAACAGGTCTGGTGCAGAGCCACAGACTTGTTGCTTATACAACAGCTGCATGCCATACTTGATGGAGACTTCAACTGCATCCCGCAGACCCCCGTATATATCTCAGAGGAGTCCAAGTCAGAGAACCCTGCCATGAACAACAAGGAGGATGGACATACAGCAGGGATATCCACTCATGCCACTAGCCAGGACCTGTTTGAGGCTCTATCACAAGCTAGACAGTCCCACCAGTCAAGTGTGAATGAGCTTGATGAAGGGGAAGGGAACTTAGGTAAGTATGTGCATGCATTTTTCCTTATAAGGCTTACATTTTAAGTTGGCACCTATGAGAGCCAGATATGCCTAACACCCTCCCTCCAAACAAAGAATAAACAAATGACACCCATCCCAAATATCAAAATAAGGCAGCCAGAAGTCCAGCATTAGAGTGGGAGCTACTCCATTTATTGCACTGAATGTAGCATGTATATTACCTATCTTGTGGGCAAGTGGTGGGAGTGTACATTTGGTGAAACCCATAGTCCTCAGAGACTGAGTATGTGCTCTTGAGACCAGAGTGGCTAAATTGGAGTAGTTAAGAGAGAGAGAGGTACATAGATGAGCCTTTCAGGGACACAGTAGAATTATTCTAGCCCTCTTTGACAGCCTTTGTGCTGTTTAGGAGGATGAAAGTTTTAGGGATAGAGAATATTAAGCTGCATCAGAGGGAAATTATCACATAGTTGAAGCCCTCTTTCCAGATGATGTCAGGGTACCTTTTTTCATTGATGACACCACTCAAGAGAAGAAACCCCAGTTATTAGGAAGAGACAGATATTAATACTGGAAGATTTTATTGTTAAAAATATAGTTGGTTGGATTTTGATGAGTGGGGGAACTGCATGGTTAATTGCCTGCCAGTTGCAAAAGTTGTGGACAAGGATGATCCAGTGGATATGGTGTACTTGGACTTTCAGAAAGCCATTGACACAGTTCAACACCACAGACTCGTAAGCCATCACGGGTTAACAGGAAAGGTCCTTTTATGGATCAGCAACTGGTTGGAAGACAGGAAAGTGTAGAAATAAATGGTCAGCTTTTACAGTAAAGATTGGTAAATCTTGGGGTCCCCCAAGTATCTTTACTGGGATCAGAGCTGTTCAAGTTATTCATTAGTGATCAGGAAAAAGGATAAATAGTGAAGTGGCAAAATTTTCAGATGATAAAAAATTACTCAAGATTGTTAAGTTCAAAGCTCACTTTGAAGAGTTAAGGGGATCTCACAAAACTGGGTGACTGGACCACAAAATGGCAGATGAAAATCATTGCCATTAAATGCAAAGTAGTGCATATTGAAAAGCACAATCCCAACTACACATACAAAATGACAGAGTTTAAATTAGCTCTTACCACTCCAAAAAGATCTTGTCATCCTTGTGGATAGTGCTCTGAAAACATTCACTTCTTGTGTAGCAGCGGTCAAAAAAAAGCTAACAGAATGTTAGGAGCCGTTAGAAAGGGATAGATATGAGAGAAAATGTAATGCCGCTAGGTAAAACCATAATACACCTGGACCTTGAATAATGTGTCCATTGTCAGTTGGCCCAGCTCCAAAAAGACATTAGAATTAGAATTTGGGCAACCAAAATGAATAGTGATATGGAACTATAACTGTATGAGAAGAAGTTAGGAGAAACTGGGACTTTTCATCTTAGAAAAGATATTACTAAGGGAAGTGTAAGAAGGAGGTGTGGCCTCCCTTGGAGCTTGATAAGTAGGGTCCACAACAAACCCCTTGGTGGTCAGAGCCAGGAGGGCTGCACCCATCCCACTCAAAGTGGAAGGGTGGGACAGGCACCAGAAATACAAAAGTCTTGCAGCTCAGTTGCACTGGGGCTGTGAGGGAAACAGATGCATTCCACTTGCTACAGGAACCCAAAAAGGACCCTGGACATATTAAGGACTTGCCAGAGTCACTGGTCTATCAAGATACTGAGAAGCTGTTGGGGCTGCCACTGGCCAAAACCCTAAAGAAATGGAGGAAACTCATGGAACAGAGTTATGAAACCCAGGAGATATAGGAAGTAACTCAGGGAAATTAGAGTACGGTCTGGTTGGGTATTGGCGTGGCTCTAAGGTAGTGTGTTTCAGGAAAATCTCTGTTGACTCAGTGGCGCAACACTCTACCATTGTTAGTGCCCTGGACTGTGACCAGGTGGAGTGGAGTGGACCACTTAATCTCTGTCATCTCACTCCTGGGTGACAGCCTCCATACCTGAGGCCAAGAAGCTCTAGTTTCCCTGCTGTTTGCCTGAGCCAGGATGTCCAGCAATAGACTATTTACTGCTCTGTCCTGATTGCAGATCAGAGCCCCTTAGACTATTTCATGCCCCGCTCTGCATGAGGACTTGGGGCCCATAACCCTTTACTTTTCAGTTCAGTTCAAAGGGGCCTGAATTCCTAGAACAGCTAATTGCCCCCATGATAGATCACCTGGGCATGATAGGTAAAAGGCCTAGCCATCTCCTTCCAAGATTGACAAGGAGGGATGGC
The DNA here is from genome assembly GCA_007922175.1 of Pelusios castaneus. Lineage (NCBI taxonomy): Eukaryota > Metazoa > Chordata > Testudines > Pelomedusidae > Pelusios > Pelusios castaneus. Next base: position 7,461,592 of record ML685862.1, read on the forward strand.
CACACACACTTACAGGAGATATAATAGAAGCCTATAAAATCACAGTGTGGAGAAAGTGAATAGGGAAGTGCCATTTACCCATTCACATAATAGAAGGAATAGGGATCACCCAATTAAGTTAATAGGAAACAGGTTTTAAAAACAAAGAGATAGTATTCTTTTTTGTGGTACTCATTGCTGGGGATGCTGTGAAGGCCAGAAATACAACTGGCTCAAAACAGAATTTGATAACTTCACGGAAGATAGGTCAGTCAAAGACTGTTCACTGTTATGAAAGGAAAGAGCAGAGGGGAGATAGGCCCCTGAGTCTCAGCAGCTGAAAAAAAGGAGATGCACCAGGACATCACTGGTCTTTTCAGAGGCAAACCCGTATGCTGCAGACCCGAGTTGACTTACAGGTCCAAAAAGAACTCCCAGAAAAAAAACAACAACAAAAGACGCTCCACTCTTTTCACTTCTTGGAGAATTCCATGAGAGCAGCTCCCTATTCTTCCATATGGCATCACAGGCCCTGTACTTCCCCCCTCAATAAAAAACCACAGCATCACATAGACCAATCATTTTTTCCTCAGAGGTCAGTGTATGTGTAGCCAAAGTGGACTGCATTTGTGCATTGAAATGGACAGAAATGTTTGCTGCCTTTCCAATTTTAAAGTCCTATTTCACTAATTTATGTTAAACTTTTGAATTGCATTGCCTGTTTTTCTGCACACTGTTTTATCATGCAATAAATTTCTATTTTGGGGGAATAAAATGATCTTTATTAGTTCATAACACATTCTGCAGAATGAATAGCAGTAATCAAAGCAAAGCATACAGTCCTTGTCACAGCTTCAGGAAAAACAGTCATGTTTATAAATGCTACATAATTCCTAGAAGCACTCAAAGCACTAAATCCAGAGGAAAAATCCAGCATTAAACGTTACTATAATGATACTTTAAATGGGTAGTTTAACTGGACAATTAATGTGCTTTTTCGAAGCCTTCTTCAATTGCATAGCTCCACAATGAATTCTTGCAGTGACCCATGTGTCTGACTATTCAAAGTCAGCAGAGAGTTCCACCTTCATGCTCCATCCTGGTGATATCTTTTCCCCCTTTGCTTCACATATATTGTGCAGGACACAACATGCAGCTATAATCAGTGGAATATTTTTCTCACTGAGATCCAATCTAGCAAGTGAATACAAGCACAGCAAGTCATTCTGCACTGCTGTGTTTGTAGTTGAAGCTTTCCCTGGTGTTCTTAAGGTTGCCAGAATATGGATTCATGAGCCGGGGGAGCAAGGGGCAGATTGGATCTTCCTGGATTACTGGCGTTTCAATTTGCCAGTGGTAATCTGCTGGTAATAGAAAACTGATAAGCATGCACAGTACTGATGCAAGCAGCCAAGTGCACATGTGCATAAGGAATATACAAACACTGACAGCTGTTCACCAATATAACATCTGTTGATTAAATTCATAGTTCAAGTATAGCCTAGGTGATTTAGGGGCACTAGCCCAGTGAATTTAAGTGGTACTTAAGCTTCCATAAAAATCTTAGACTATGTCTACACTTGATAATTTAAGTCAACTTAGTTAAGTCGACTTAGTGTGTCCACACTTAAAAATAAAGTCGACTTAAAGGGGAACTTAAAAAGTTGACCTAGAGCGTCCACACTGGATGCCTAAGTTGACTTCTAGGGGCTTAGGGAGACCTAAGGGAGGTCCACAAGGGCAGGGCGGCACCCCTTGCCCAATGTCAGGGGCCTCAGCCTTTGTCCCAATGTACCTAGGTACAATGGGGCAAAGGGGGGCTGCGTCTACACTGGTAAATTAAGTCAATTTAAGCTTGCTTAAGTCGACTTAATTTACCCTGCGTCTACACTACAGTTTTCTTAAGTCGACTTAAGCAGCTTGCTTAAGTTGACCTAAGGAAAATAAAGTCGACTTAATTAAAATTAAGTCGACTTTATTAAACCTCCTTTCCACTAGACCTAAGGCTTAAGTCAACTCCCTAGAGTCGACTTAAGCCAGTGTAGCTGTGGGGTAGCCCTAAGTCGACTTAGGGCTACCCCAGGGCTACACCAATGCCCTCCCTGCTGGGAGGGGAGCACAGGAGGAGCCTGGTATGCCCCCCATAGGGCAGGGCAGAGCCCTGCCCCTATGCCCTGCCAGGGTCCCTGTCCCCCTTTGCCCCATTGTATCTATGTACAATGGGGCAAAGGCTGAGCCCCCTAGCATTGGGCAAGGGGTGCCCCCCCTACCCCCGTGGACCTGCCCTAGGTCCCCCTAGCCCCACAAAGTCGACCTAGAGCAGCCAGTGTGGACACTCTAGGTCGACTTTGTAAGTTCCCCTTTAGGTCGACTTTAATTTTCAATGTGGACACACTAAGTCGACTTAAACTACCCAGTGTAGACATAGCCCGGGACAGGGACCCTGGCAGGGCACAGGGGCAGGGTGGGCATGCCAGGCTCCCCCTGAGGCCCCCCCTCCCAGGGCTACCCCACGTCTACACTGGCTTAAGTTGACTCTGGGGAGTTACTTAAGCCTTAGGTCTACTAGGAAGGTGGTTTTATAAAGTCAACTTAATTTTAATTAAGTCGACTTTATTTTCCTTAAGTCGACTTAAGCAGCTTGCTTAAGTTGACTTAAAGAAACTGTAGTGTAGACGCAGGGTAAATTAAGTCAACTTAAGCAACCTTAAGTCGACTTAATTTACCAGTGTAGATGCAGCCTTACTTCTTTAGGGAACTGACTTTGGGGATCCCAGAGAATTTCTGCTATATTCTATTCTTAAAATATCACAGGTGTACTTTAGAAAAGGATGAGTTACAGAGAATCAAAAAGGACTAAAATCTGGCACCATGGTGACTTTTCTCATGAATGTGTTTTTGTGGGCCGAAAGGCTGCTTCATGTGGAAAGTGGTCTCATATATTAATAACCATTTTTCTATGCGTGTTCCCAGTCAGTGTAAAGCCAGGCACTACTGAAACTCTCAAGGAAAGTCCTGATCTCACAAAATATTCAACAAGAAGTCTGGTTAGACAAATTTTTAGGTTGGACTGGTTGGAAAACCATTCCATTTCGTGAAAAAAAGCCCTAAAGATTCAGATATAAAGTGGATGTGGGAGATCCAGGTTCAATACCAGGTCTGCCTATTTAAGAGCAGAGAGTTAAACCTGTATCTGAAATATTCCAGGTGAATGACCTAACCATTGGAATAGATACAATTCTGATTTCTTTCCCTCCCTTTTTCGTTTGGTCAGAAATTACAACTTGGACCTGAGAAATCTTCTCCACAGAAACATTTCAGTTTCAATGTAAAAAACTTAATGATTTTTTATCTCCTTTCAGAGGGGTCTGTGTACAACAAAAACAAACAGAGTCCTGTAGCACCTTAAAGACTAACAAAATGTATCTGACAAAGTGGGTTGCAGCCCACGAGAGCTTATGCCCAAAGAAATTTGTTAGTCTTTAAGGTGCCAAAGGACTCTTGTTTTATCTCCTTTGTTCTACTTTAAGATCCTTATGCAAAGGAACGTTCAAATTCTTAAGACTCCCTTGTCCACTTAGCCCATTTTATGGCTTTTCCTGTAGAGTAAATGAGAATCTTTCTGCTGAAAGTCATGGGCTCCCTGTTAGTAGGGAGCATGACTTCACTGGTATTGGAGGAATTTCACTCATGACTATTTTTGCGACTGGGAAATTCAAATTCATACAAAATACTAAAATGTCTCAGCTTAGTGCTACACTGATCTATGGGTTTGAGTCTCCTTCATTTGTTGAACCAAGCATATGTTTTTCATACATAACAATCTAGGATAAATTTCTCTATTGCATCTATGGTCTGTGACATCCTGCATTTTTGCATCTGATAATTTGAGATGCTAACGAAACCAGACATTCTCTTTTCATTACTGAATGCAAGAAATCAATACTTACCATATGATCTCTGTTTTCCTGCTGTAGCTACTGGTGAGAAGAGGAAAGTGTAGAATTTGTTAAAACACTGGCTAAGCACTTAGGCCCACTCTACACTGTCACTTTTGCTAAAGGAGATACGCAATCTACGTAATGCAGACTCGCTCCCATCAACACAGCCTTACTCCTTTCGTGAAGGTGGATTAATGGCATTGACCAGAGAGCCCATCTCCATCGAACAATCAGATCTACATGGCCCTCTCAATTTATCTCATTTCATCATTGATCACTGAGGAGCCCACAGTGTAAACAAGCCCCACACCACCAGGAACCTCCTTTATGATGACAAAATATAATAAGAATGGGTGGCATTGTACCTTGTGTCCCATCCAATGCATATAGGGAGTCTATCTGCTGAACTATTATCCTTCCCTTTGTCTCCTCACACTTCTGTGTCCATTTGATCTTCACTGTGTATTTTGCTTCTAAGATCAGGAGAAGATGGAAGATTTCTCCTTCAAGTTAAGAGAACGGTGCTGAGAGATGCAAAGTAAATACTTTTTCTAAGTGTAAAGCAGTTCTTGATGGTACAGTAGAACCTCAGAGTTACGCCACCTTAGGAATGAAGGTTGTTCGTAACTCTGAAATGTTCATAACTCTGAACAAAACATTATGGTTATTCTTTCAAAAGTTTACAACTGGTCACTGACTTAATAAAATTTCAAAGCTCTACTATGCAGAAGAAAAAAATGCTGCTTTCCCTCCATATTTTAGTAGTTTATATTTATGTTCATAGTTTAGTAGTTTACGTTTAACCCAATACTGTACTTGTGTTTGCCCTCCTCCATCCTTTTTAAAGGGTCTCTGCTGCTCCTGGTTACATGATTCCAGTTCCAAATTAGGTTTGTGGTTGGCTGGTCAATACGTAACTCTGAGGTTCTACCATATTTATATAAAGAGAATACCAAGACACCACATAACCAGTGAGCAATGTCTGAGATTTTGATATAGCACCCATGAGATGGTCAGACTGTCCTTGCCTTTCTTTCTGAGCAGGTTAACGTATGTGAACAAATGCATTTGCTCCGACTGTCAATCAGTTACAATTCCTATTCTGAACAAATATCAGATACTCTGCTCAAGAGATTGTGCTTACATGTCGTGTCTTTCAGTGCCAGTTTTAGTTATTAATTCTACAATAGGGGAAGTTGAGAGAAATTTGGTTACAGAAGATTTAACAGAGGTTATATTTATTAACCCTTGTTTAATCATCTCTGCCAGGCAAACAGCTTTTATCAACAGCACACTGCTATAGTTCAATATTTACACCTTGCATGAAAATATGGTGTTTAATCTAATCAAATCGGCCAATGCTGAACATGCCACATTAAATGTTTGCTCTTCAAATCTGGAGTTCATTCATTCTGTCACTCTAATTCCTGAGCCCAATTTTGAAAATGGTTTGCATTACATGCTATCTTGCCACTTTCCGTGTTTGCCTACCAAACATAGGTTAAATGACCTTGTCTTCTGAATGTTACATTGTTAATATCAAAGAATAAATGCAACAGTAATGCCTTCTAGCAAAAAAAGCCCCACCATAATGCATTGCTAAAAGTGAGAAGGGAAGCCCCAAATACCCCTTTATTTGTAGTGATTCTCCCTTTGCTGCCAAATACACAGCTACTTTTTCTTTTCCAGCAGAAACTTAGCAGTGTGTGTGCACTGCTTGCCATCGTGGCTTCCTCCCACCCAAATCAAGCCACTTAGGCAGTGCATTGAAAAATGAACAAATAGGAACACGGCAAAAAACATGCAATGGTAGATTCAAGCATCTTGAAAAGACACTGCTGACAAAGGTGCAAAATTGTTATTTTAGGTACCTGAGTTCAACATTTAGGCATCACAGGCATTTGCAAATGCACTGCTCAGCTGTTGCTTTACCATGTAGATGCCTTAATTCCCTAGATGCCTACATTTCCACCATAAAGCAGCTCAGTACCTAACACATCTATGCCAGCTGGATTCACAAACTAGGTGTAACCGCCCTGTCTTTCCTTCATGGTAATGTGGTAAATGTGCTCAGAGTACACAAAACAAAAGAGGGGACTTGGAAACGGGGCCTCCTGGGTGAGTGCCATAGCCAGAGCTATAGCATCTTTCTTATACACTCCATGACCCAATGAATAATTCAATTTATATATATAGTAGAACAGCTTCAACAGGAGAGATAGAGGAAACCCCTGTCCTAAAAGACCCATGAGCCAGCAGTTAGGTTATTCCTTTGGGATATTGGACATCCAAGTTCAATTTCCTGCTCCACATCAGGCCAGTGGGTGGGGAATTGAACCTAGGTCTCCTACATAACAGGTGAGTGCACTAAGCACTACGGGGCTAAAAGTTATAATTGCATTGGAAAGGACCGCAATGTCATGTGCTCCAGTCCCCTGCAATTATGGTAGGACTAACTATTAGTTAGATCACAGGTGTTTTTCTAGCCTGTTCTTTAAAATCTCCAATGATGAAGATTCCACAACCTCCCTAGGCAATTTATTGCAGTGTTTAACTACCCTGACAGGAAGCTTTCCCTAATGTTCAACCTAAACCACCCTTGCTGCAGTTTAAACCCATTGCTTCTTGTCCTAGCCTCAGAAGTCAAGGAGAATTATTTTTCTCTCTCCTCCTTGTAGAAATCTTTTATGTACTTGAAAACTGGTATCATGTGCCCCTCAGTCTTCTCTCCTCCGGACTAAACAAACCCAATTTTTCAATCTTCCCTCATAAGTCATATTTTCTAGATTTTTAATCATTTTTATCATTCTTCTCTGAACTATCTCCAGTTTGTTCACTTCTTTCCTGAAATGTAGTGGACACAATATTACAGAGGAGGCCTAATCAGAGCTGAAGAAGTTCTCTTGTCTTGCTTTCAACATTTCTGCTAATAAAGGCATCTCTTCCTAAATTTTTCCTTGAAAATGACTGACTTAGATTAGGCATCCAACTCCTGGTTCACAGCAGTGAATCCTAAATAGTGATGGGGCCTCCTTCCAAACCAGACACAGGCACTTAAATCCCTTTGAGGGATTGGATTTAGGAAATGCTGAGTAGAGTGGTATCACCTATTGGCCAGTTTAGGTAGCTGGCATGCTGGCTTTTGTGGATCCTATTCTTAGCTGCCCAGATTTGCCCAGGCATTGTTTAGGGAGCCTGGGCACGTAACTCAAGACTGTGAATTCCACTAGGTGACAGGTCACCTAAGAGTTAGGCATTGCATGACTCAACACTGCAGCACCTAAGCTTCCCTTGTGAATCCCAAATAAGGTTCAAAGCAAAGCTTCAAAAGCCTGATTCCTATGTGATTGAAGCCAGTATACAAGAAAACAAAGGTAATTCTAGTGAAGTTGATAGTTGCATTGGTAAATGAGATCAGAATCAGGTCCAACATTTTCACAGCCAGACTTCCTTGTTACTGCTAGGCCTTGTGTTTAAAAATGGTATTTTCAAGAGTTTAGGCCTCAAATATAGGTTGTCTGCAAAAAGAAGCCACTTACATCTTAAAGTGAGGCATAAAACTATAATTGTTCCCAGAAGATTGCATAAATGGCAGATAATAGTTTATTCATACTTTATTAAAAAACACTATCAATGATAGGAAGGATTTTTCTCAAAAAGTCAAATAATTAAATGGCTTGAATCATGTAAGTAACAATTCTTTCATCACATGCAGTCATTTTATTGCATAATTCCAAACACACAATAATTATTGACCAAGGGCAACATGTGGCCTTTGAATGTATTCCTGCAGCTCCTGCTCACCTCGATGGGAACCAGTAGGTGCATCTCAAAAGGGAAGAACAGTCTAGTGGCTAATGCACGGGGTCTGGAGATTTAACTTCTATTGTCTGTTCTAACTATATGACCATGGATAAATGTAATGGGTTGCTCTGCTCACCTCCTGGCAGCTCCGGGAATTAGCTTTGTCAGGCTGATGCTCCTTCCAATGCTTACACCCCCAGTTTCTCACCTGCGACCTCTTTCTTGCCCCAGGCACTGCAGTGTTCTCTTCATGACTCAGCTCTCTGGCCAGGTTGTGGTTACTCCTTCCATGGAAGGAGAGAGAAGGCTTCTGCTGTCCAGCAGTCTCAGATCGCCTTCCATGTCACTGCCTCACAGAGTCACTCCTCCAGTGGCTGGCAGGGGAACCCTGGTCCACCCTCTACTCTGGCTCCAGCTCAGGGAACTTCTATACAGCAGCCAACATCCATTCCCTGCACCTTGCTGCATGTCCATGAGCTGCTTCCATACCTCCTGATCCATCCCATCCTCTGGGCAGGGGCATCACTGGAGCTGGGCACAGTGGGCATGAGCCCCCAGTGTCCAGGCTGGTGCCCTGAGTCCTGAGCTGTCCCGGGACTCAGGGTCACCACTGGTGGCAGGAGCTGACCCTGGACCCAGGGCTGCTGCTGCTTTAGCAGAGGCTGGCCCAGGACCCAGGCTGGGGCCATGGGCAGGATCCAGCCCATGTGGTCGGGGGGGGGGGGGGGGGGTGGGGTGGGGGAGTGAGCTCGGATCTGTGCCCGAATGTTTTTGGGGGGCATGGATGCCTCTGCCTCTGGGTTTGTCAGTCTCTTCACTCCCTTCTCCAAGGGAGTGACTGCAGATTTCTCCTTGCCACTCTCTATGCTTCCAACGTCCTATCTTTTGTAGGAGCCCTGCCTATCTCTCACAGGTAAACCTCTCTCTAATTAGCTGCCTCTAGCCTAATGCTCCTCTGTTTGCAGTCTAATTAGCTGATTGAGACCAGCTTGGCCAGTTTCTTGCAGGACCTGTGTGGGAAACACATCCCATTACAGTAAGTCATGAACTTTTCTGGATGTTATTTTCCCCAGGGGAAACTTTTAAAAGAACATATGAGTTCTTTTCAAATAACAAAAAAGCCCTCTTCTCGAACGGTAAAACACTGATTGCTTCTATACTTCACAAAGTGTTGCAAGTCATCATTACTGTTGGCAGAATGTTTCGATGCTACAATAGTGGAAAGGGCAAAATTTGGTCCAAAACAATAATCAAAATATGGACCAGAATATGCATTTTCCCTCATTTTAGTGCCATATATAATATATATTACATAATATAGCAGACCTTTCCATATTATTTTGGATGCCTATATTAGTATTAAACTTCTCTCCTTCCATGATAAAATGTTCTCGACTCCCAAATACACATTTTTATATCAGTGAGATATTTTATAAATGGAGAAGCAAAAAAGAATGAAGTACCAATGGATGTGATGGAAAAAATTACAAAGAAAATAAACTTGAACCAAGCTCTCTATAAAATTATGTACAACTATAATATATATAGTACACGTTTATTTGATTTGATTTTTTCCATCTCATCCCTTGATGCTTCACTCTTTTTCTCATCTCCATTTATAAAATATCTCACTGTTAAACACAATGAAATATTTTATTGTCAGGCATTTAAGATGGGATAAATGATATTTCGAATGTCGATGCATAAAGGTAGATCAGGATCTTAGTACAGTTAAATGATTTATAAGCCACTAGACCATAGCATCAGAGCTGTAAAGAAACATTCCCTGATGGATTGTTAGCCATACCCTAACTCTTTTCAGGGCAATAATATTGACTTCACATTAGATAAACATGAATCTTCTAAACAAGAGGTGAATACATAGGAATCGGCCTCTTCTTCGTGTCTAGCCGTTAAAAGGCAGCGGGACACACTCTATAGAGTTTAATTTTAACTGTAATTACCTTTCCCAGTGAAGTGAAGTAAGGTAACAAATGAAGCACAGTACTGCAACACAGGACTCTAACCAGAGAATAGAAGAGGTCATACCCTTTACCTTGACAATTTTTTGTTTTTAACAAAACCCATTATTAACAAAGCACAGACATTAAAGGACCCTCGGGGTTTTAAAGAGGGAACAATTGAGAGAAAATAAAAGTGAAATTCAACAAGGTATTGAATCAGTGGATGTAGCTGCTCTAATTCAGGGTTAAGTGTTGTGACAGTACACGCAAAACGAAGAAGTTTTGGCCCAAAGTTCAGAGGAACTAATGCAATGACTCAGAGGAAAGGCGTAGCTGTGCAAGAGTATTTATCAATTGAAAATGTACTTATCTGTTTCTCTAGTTGTAGTCATAAGACTTCAGTAGACTGTTCCCTTTATGAAATCAATTTTCTGTCCATTACAGATAAAGGGCCAGATTCTTCGCTCAGTGACATGGTAAAAATCGGGGACATTCCACTGGATGAGAATTTTATCCAAAGGCATAGCACTTTCCACATCATTTCTTCCAAAAATATCTGAGGATGAGCATTACAGAACATACGTTTACAACACCAGTGTCTGATCCATAAATTAAGATTTGAGGTGATGCACTCCCAACATTTCTCTAGCCTATTTTCTAATTCCGCATTGGCTTACAGTGAGGGTCTGGGAGATGTTAAGTGCCTGGCAAGAGTTTTAGAAATGGAGGCCTAATATTGCTCCCAGTCACATTAGCATAAATCCACAGTGCAATGGGCATATCTCAAACAATTCTACATTTTTAATAGGTTAACTATCCCACTGCTAAGCCCACTTTTGAAGAGCATCTATAGACTTTGTTAGAAAATGAGAATCTTTTTATAGGTGTTTATTTCTATTCCAGACTAACATAAATGGTACAAGCCTGCCAGGTGACCGTGTCATAGGCAAACATGCCTAGCTGTCAGAGTCTAAATGCCAAAGCCCAAGGTTCAAGCAGAATCAAAGACAGGGATCATAGGCAAAGGCCAAAGTCAGAGTCTGAGTGCCAGAACCAAAGGTTCAGACAAAATCAAAGCAGAACTCAGAGCCAAAAGTCAGAACGGGATTTCTGGAATTTGGAAAGGGAGGAGCAAGACTACTTCCAAGTCAGGAGCAAGACTGGGACAGGATTGGAACAAGATTGGCTGGAGAGCAGGGTTTAGGTTGGCACATGGTTTGGAGAAAAACAAGCCATCAGACTGCCTTTGCTAATCAGGTGGTGCCCCACTGTGCTCATTGACTGCATGATTGCCACAGCAGCCAGCCCTCATTTGCGACACATCCAAAGCTCTAGGAACCCTTGATATCGATTGAGCGATACAAGACTTGAGGAGATAGAAAGCAAAAATTGACAAGAACAGCAGCTTAAATCCCATTACTACAGAAACCTGCCTCAGCTACCAGATTCTTCTGCCAATTTGGTTCTTTAATACAGACGTATATCTTCGCTGTAGATTTCTACAAGCTCATTCAAAAATCATTGTCTGGAAGAAGCAGGGAATAATGCTATAAAAATGGAGGGTGTTTATGCAGATACAATGCCCACTGGCTGAATATTTCAGACATATCCTACCTACTCTAGAGTCCCAATTCATCCTCTTCAGCTCAGATGTAGTTAAATTGGTTCTTATGGATAAAGCCAGATTTCTTCTTCTTCCTCGTAATCTAATCTGCCACATATTCACCAGAAATAGAAGAAGGAGAGATATTTACCACAAAATTTAAAATGCTCAAAACAAGAGCATATTGCATATTGGAGGGTATTATAAGATGGTCCTAGTTTTCATGAAATGTCCATGCTAAAGCTACATTATTTTAAGTTAAATGGTTCTATAACAGACATTTTTGTTAAATTGTTTTCACTGTGGAGGCAAGGATTCATGATTTCATTTGTTTTAATCAGCAAAATTGCAATTTACCCAAAAATTTCAGATGGCAATGGTTAAAAATGTGTGAAACAATTTCTGAATATTTTATTTTAAAAAATCGCCCCAATTTCAGATCTCTTGAGTAACTGGTAACCTCTCCTCTCTTTTCAGTCATGCCACTGAATTCTGCATAATATCATACCTCTATGTTGCACCTGATCATATGTCCTCACCATTATTTGCAATTTGATATGGCAGAAGAACCAAATGGGGATTTCAAAACTCGGATGGAAATATTTTCAATGCAAAAAAGAATATCAAATAGAAATAATGTTATCCTTTTATACAGCACCAATCACTGAAGCATCTCTAAGTTTCATTAAATTAACCCTGAGAGCAACCTTAGAAAGTATAGATTATTAAAATATATCAAAACAGTAAAGAAAAAGATAGAATTACATCATTATGAAACACTGATTTGTATTCTGAACTCTGCTTTTTTATTTAAAATTTCCAAAATAGTTCTGTCTCAATACTCTCTGCTTGCAAATACACCTAGATGCTCTAAACATATGTGGCCAGATCCTCAACCACTGTAAATCAGCGTAGTTCCATTGACTTCAATTGAGCTACATGGATTTATCCAAGCTAAGGATCTAGCCTTTTTTCTTTATCATTTTACAGAAGGCATCTGCACTCTGCAGAGAACTGATATTTACACATGAGGAGAGAGAAGATTTTCACTGCATGCACAGCAAGGAAAATTACCAGCTTTTGGATATTACAGATTTAAGGGGTAAATGAGAAGCTTATGAGCCCTGTAGACCTTCTATATTGCTTTGAAATCTACACTAGTGCTGACATGATGAAAAGGTTTAGCAGTATAAATTAGAGCAAACTGTAATCATGCAGTAAAAATTATTGTGCAAGGCACAATACAATGATTTTATTAAGCAGTGGATGTACTCAAAATAACCCATCTCAACTTCTTCAAGGAAATTGACACCATCTCTGATTGTAGGTTGTTTTGCTTTTTGTTTTATTTTCCCAAGTCTGTCATTTTTCATCCATGGCATGTCTTACACAGATACATCTGGAACTCTTCAATGGCATATAGTCATGTTTGGACTTTACTGAGTAATGGTTTAAAAAGTTTGAAATAGGTTTTGATTTTAATCCACTTCAGAGTGACAAAATTAGTTAAAATCCTTAGGCTAACCCAGGGTAGTGCTAATGGGTTGAACTCAAGCATAAGGGGAGAAAGAGACAGCTCTTGAAAATGAATCATCTGCTCTGCTTTAAAAGTTGATTTGTGGATGATTCCAAGCATGGAGGTCACCTGATAATATGATACTTCCCTTTTGATGGCCTTTTACACCATCTTTATAGAGAGGGTCAATGGGGAAATACACACAGCTGGTAGAAAAAAAAGGCAATTATTAAAAGATTTTATTCAGCACAATGTTGAATTTATCTCTAATTTTTTAAAAAGAACTACTTAAAGGTAATCTAGTGACTGATGAGGTAAAATTCATATGAGAAAGTGCTTTCTTTTAAGCTTTGTCTCTTTTCAAAAGTAATTTTCTTTCTCCCTTCATATTTAACACAAATTTTAGTGATCAAAAAGGAATACAGCTGTTGTTTTCTATGGAGAAGGAAGTTGTATTCTGGCCTTAGCATTAGAAGGCATAGCTTTTGCTGACTTGATTAGCAAAGATTAGCAGGGTACAATGTATTTTTGAGGATAAACTCTCCCAGCTTTTCCCCCTTTGGTTCTGTACCATTAATGCCGTACTGCAAAATAAAAAAAATCAGGTAACTGAGGTTTGTTTGTTTGTTTGTTTTGTTCTTGTGGGTTAAATGCAAAGTAAAGTGCCTTTTTGTAGCTGAATTTTTAGAATCCTCATTTTTCAATAGCAATGCAAGTGCTCATAGTGTGCCTACTATCTAAACACCATAATGCAGTTTTCTTCTTACATATACTTCTTGTGCAACAAATATAAGTATATATGTCTAAGTATGTGAGAGCAGAATTTAGTCCTGTTTAAATATGAATTTGCTATTCTGTGCCTAGAGGAAGACTGGATGACAGATTTAAGGTGCTAGCCTGCAACTTGAGAAAACTAGTTTCAGTTTCAACTTTGCTAGAGAATCCGGGTGTGATCTTGAGCAAGTATTAAATCAGTTCCTGAGGGGTAGCAGTGTTAGTCTAGTTCAGCAAAACAAACAAGGAATCTTGCAGCACTTTTAAAGACTAACATTTATTTATCCCACAAAAGCTCATGCGATAATAAATTTGCTAGTCTTTAAAAATACCACAGGACTCTTTTCTTTGTTTTATTAAATCAGTGGTTCCCAACCTGTGGCCCGGAGGTTTTCAAAGTGGCCCACGGCTCCCCTCCTGCTGGCTACCAAAAGAAGTCACTGCCGAAGGAACTAGGATGAGTGTGTTTCTGAGGGCTAAAAGACCTTAATACAGTCTCCTTGCTGCAACCACCAGTAGGGAAGATCAGTGCTCCCCTTAGCTCCAGCAGAGAGCAAAGCACTCTACCTGAGTCCCTAGGTTCTGAGGTCCCTGCTGGAGCCAGAGGGAGTGGAGCACTGATCTTACATCCTTCTGGCTATAGAAGGGAGCTATTCCCTAGGGACCCAAAAGGAATGCATAGGGTTACAGGGTGCATGCTGTTTCCCTGCAGAAACCAGGGAGATGGGAGATCAGTGCGGAGGCTACTTCCTAACTGAACTCCTTCCTTCTAACTTCAGTAGGAGTTGTGGCCTGCTGGAGGATACTGGTGGCCCGTCAGGGTTGTAAAAATTATAGCTGTGGCCCTTGAGCCAAAAAGGTTGGGGACCACTGTATTAAATCCTTCTGTTTTACAACTGTAAAACTTAGACAATAGCACTTCTGTACCTCAGAGGGACGTTGTGAGAATAAATAAATTAAATGTTACAAGATGCTCAGTTACTATGGTAGTGGGAGCAACGTACGTACCATAGTGTACGCTGTTGTAGCCACCCAAATCAAATTAATCTACTGATAAGAATCTTTGGGTATGTCTACACTAGAGGCTCTATTAAGTTGACTTAAACAACTTAAACAACTTAAAGTTGACCTTGCTAAGTCGACTTAGAGACTCCACAGCCCTGTGTCCACACTGGCAGGTGCTAGGTCGACAGAGGAGTGGCCACGGACTCTGCGAGAGGGCCTGGAGGCCAATTAGGTCGACTCAATAAGTGCCCAGTGTGGATGCAGCGCTCTGTAGGTTGACTTAACTGTTCTTAAGTCGACCTAAGGCTCCAGTGCAGATGCATCCTTTAAGGGTTACAGCATGTATGACCTTCTTCAGCTGGTCAGCTTTGCTGAGCAGGGTGCATGGAAGGCTGCGGCCATCTTCAAGTTTTGTCCCTTGCTCTTTTGGGGGTGATAGTGCCAGAAGCAAAGGAGAAAAAGGATTGCCATTCAAGACAGTTTTTCTGTAGAAGGTAGGTGGGGGCAGGCTCCTTAGGTAAGATCCAAAAAGGGAATTAGATACTTAAGTCCAAAATGTAAGTGCTGCTGCAATCCTCAGAACCCTGCTCAGCTGCCACCTATCCCTGTCAATGCAAAAATTACCTAAGTGTCTAAGGCTGCATCTACACTGGTAAATTAAGTCGACTCAAACTTGGCTTAAGTCGACTTAATTGGCCCTGCGTCTACACTACACTTTGCTTAAGTCAACTTAAGCAGCTTGCTTAAGTCGACTTAAGCAAAATAAAGTCGACTTAATGAAAATTAAGTCGACTTTATTAAACCACCTTTCTACTCAACCTAAGACTTAATTCGACTTTTTAAAGTCGAATTAAGCCAGTGTAGCCCTGAGGTAGCCCTAAATCCTTGTATTCCTTGTGTCCTTAATGGCTCATCAGGTAACTCCCTGGGACCATTGTCCTGGCACACTCCTATACATTAAAGACACAATGGTTTTAACATAAGTTAAAGTATAGATATAACACCAAATTTTAACTTCTAATCGAAATAGAATTCCTAGACATAAACTATATAATCATTCCCAGCAAATTACTACCTTTCTATTGATACCAAACATGACATAGTTCCTATGGCTTATAGCATTTATGAGATATCCATTGAAAATAATATCATAAATGCTTCCCTAAATCCAGTCAGTGTCACACCCTACCCACATGCCCTGCCAGGGTCCCTGTCCCCCTTTGCCCCATTGCACACAGGGGGTGCCCCCCCGCCACCGTGGACCTGCCCAAGGTCCTCATAGCCCCACAAAGTTGACCTAGAGCATCCAGTGTGGACACTCTAGGTCAACTTTGTAAGTTTCCCTTTAAGTCGACTTTAATTTTAAGTGTAGACACACTAAGTTGAGTTAAAAGTGCAAGTGTAGACATAGCCTAAATTTCTGCCAGTGGGCATGCACAAAATGGCCTGCGTCTAAATGCACTCAGTTGCTTGACACCCAAAGCCAAGTGAGGGTTCAGAAACCAGGAGTTTCCCTACCTATCTCAACTGGAGGCCTCAATCAAGTATGTGTGCTTAGGGCATGCCTAACACATTGGAAAGAGAGTCAGGGGCAACCAGATTTGAGTGAGTGGGTGCATGTTTCCTTCTGAATACCTAATTGTTCAGTGGTTAGAACGCTCACATAGGATATGTGAGACTCACATTTAAACTTCACCTTATTTAGAGCAGGGACTTGGACTTTGGTGTCCCACATCCCAGAGGAGTTCCCTAATCCATTGGGTACGCTGCAATGGGCTTCTCTCAATCTTTCCTGTGAAATCTTTTCCACTCTATATTAAATATTCATTGGGACAGAGAAATTGCCTGGTGGTTAGAGCACTCCTATGGGATATGGGACACTAAAGTTCCAATCCCTGCCCAAAATAGATGGGGCTGGAATTTGAAAGTAGGTCTCCCACCTCCCAGGAGACTGCCTGAACCACTGAACTTTGAGAGGTGGGGATGGAAGTGTCTCTTTAGTGGTTTGTTTCTGTTTGTTTGGTGGGTTGTTTTGTTATTTTTTTTTTGGAGGGGGGGAGGGTGTTGTTTGTTGGTTTGGGGTTTTTTGTGTGTGTGTGAGAAAGGGCTGATTGGATTAGGGGATCTGAGGCTATGAACACACGATCACTTTATTGAACGGTAAGGCTCCTTACCACGCAATAAAGCCAGTAGCGTACACACAATCAATTTCCCTGTTGCGCGGCAACACCCTCTTGCTGCGCAACAGTTAAACCACTCAAAACGAGAGTGGTAGCATTATCGTGGAACAGCTGTTCCGCGGTAATGCTCGTGTGTACTCATTTTGCGCAATAGACAGCCTCCGGAAATGTCCCAGAGTGCCAATCGAGGCCACTCTGGGACATTGGAGCTGTCAAATATGTCAATTTTACTGCTCTAGCTGAGCAGTGAAATTGACATATATGTCAATTTCACAGCTCTAGCAGAGCAGTGAAATTGAGTATTTTTGGGAGCTGCCCGGTTTGGCAGCTCCCCTGGACTGAGCTAGGAGGCTGGCCCGAACCGGCTGCCCACGCCGGTTCGAGCCAGCCCCCCAGCTCAGCTCCCGGGCTTCGGATGCCGGCAGGCACTCCGGTGCTTAAGCCTGCAGCTGGGCTAGGGGGCTGGCTGTGGGCAGTGCATGGTGGGACAGGTGCCCACCATGCACTGCTCTTCTTTCGCAAAGGAGCATTCACATGGTGAATGCTCCTTTGCGAAAGAAGCAGCATGTGTGTATACGAGAAAGCGCTATATTTATAGCGCTTTCCTTGTCCCACAATAACTTACTGCAGGACAAGTTTCTTGTATGTACATAGCCTAACTCCACAACAGGGTGCATGGTTATGAATCCACAAGCAGAGATAGGTGCCTCATTCCAGAGCAGAGTTAAGCACCTAACTACCCCCAAGAGCCAGGGCTTATCTCCCACCTCTCTCCTTGGCAATTCCTACTGACTGTCTTAGGATATTTCCCTCTCAGCTATTGGCTCCTGTAAATCCTATTCTTAGGTTACCCAATTTTCCCCAGATATTGTTTAAGACACCTGGAAACTTATCCCAAGACTGTGAATTCCACTTAGATGGCAGAGCATTTAGTTCCCTTTATGGATTTGGCCTTTTGTGTTTTCTTCCCACCACTGCTTGTTTCCCCTGGCAGAGCTTGGTCAGAACACCTGCTCCTTAGCTTGCTGACCATAGTCATAATTACACAGCTATCCTGCCCTGGCAAACAGCATGCCAAAGTAATGAACTCTGTCTCCGCTGAAATGACAAGACTTGGTGAAAGTCAGCAGACATCAAAGTCTCGGAGAAGTTCTTTACTAAAGGTAAAACAAACCATCAGACTCGTTTCTAGAACAGCAGAATTATGTCTGTAACAACATAAGCCATGCAGGTGAGGAAAGAAATGGATAAATGCAATCATAAAATCCTTGGAGGTAAGTGAAAGTTGATGACCAGAGCTGACAAAAAAAAATCAAAAATGAAAATACAGCAATAATATATGGAGGGACGCAAGACAGTTGCCGTTCAAAAGTTCTGCGCTTGGTTTGAAACATTATACCCCAAAATGACAAATTACAATGTTATGTGCCAACAACAGCTATGATGAAAAAAATCAAAGATCATTTCCCTATAACCCCTGACAATATTCTTAAATATGACATCTGCTCAGTAATGGGGATTCAGTGCCATTGTTTGGGACCACAACAATGGACTGGAAAGAGCAATGAGCAAGCTTTGCCATGATTCCAAACAAACACAATTTTCCAAAGCACTAAGAAAATTGACTGGAAAGGGCTATCAGACAAGACATTACAGTGGTATTTTCAAATTAAAATGAAAAACAGACTTCAGGTGCTACAAGACCATAAGAAGTCAACATTGATACTTCATGGTTCTTTCTGCATAACGGTGCCACAGATGCTGTAATAACTTTAGCTGGTTTTCAGACAAGCAAACCGAAAATCTGAATAAGTGAGGATACATGGAACAGCATGAAAAAAAAAGGAAATAATCCAAAACAAATATTAATCTCTAGAACAATTCCAGGAAAAAAGCAGCAAAAAAAAAAATGAAGTATCATAGAAGGAGACAAGAGGAAATATATGATTAACATCAGTAATTGAGGTAAAGCTAAGGGACAAGCAAGCTAGATTTTGATCCAAAAGATCATACATCTACCAGATTTTCACCCTAGGTGTAACACTGAAGAGAACATCAAATGATAAAAACTACTTATCATCTGACAGTTTCCATCATGATTCATTCTGGAATATCTTGAAGTGTTGTGGCATGCCAATGAAAATACTTATCAAGGCTTTCTATCATGGCGCAGCTTTCACAGCTAAATTAGATGCAAAGCTGAGCAAATGGTTTAACACCGACATGGGTGTCAAACAAGGATGCATTCTCTCATCTCTCCTGTTTGGCATTGCCACTGACTTCATTATGAGAAAAAATGTAGATAGAAACAATGTAGGCATTGCAGATTTAACCAACAATACAAGCAGATTTAGAGTTTGCTGAGAATAGAACTCTGCTAAGTGACAATTTCAACCAACATATATTCAAAGACCAAAAGCCTGTCCGGCATTGCAAACAAATGACTCATTTTACTTATCTTGTTAGCAACGTGCAAGACAATGGGATGACCAGAAGGAAATAAAGTCATGAGCTGGCAAAGCAGGAGTTTAAACAAGATTTGGCCATTGTAAATTTACAGCTTAAACATGAAATTACCAATCTTCAATTTAAAAGTAATTTCCACTTTACCATATGGATGTAAAAGCTGGAAATCCACCAAAGTCTATAGACAGATGTCTAAATGCCTTCGAAAACAAGTGCCTCAGGGAAATGCTAGGTATTAAATGGAAGGAATTTTAAAAATGCTTAGATTAATCAGAGAGTTCAACAACTTCTTATATCCAAAATTATCCAGAAAAGAAGGATGCATCTGCAACATGTGTTGAGAGTGAAACCAGAGCATTTGCTATAACAGGCACATTGGGCAGATGGAGGAACAGGTAAAAAAATCCTTACCTCGAACAACATTTAGAAAGCAACTTAACATAGAGGACGTGCAAAGGGCAGTCAAGGATACGCAAGGATGTCAGAGCTTTGTTCGTGCCCTAAGCAATGTTTGACAGCACAGGAAGAATTCAGATTCAGAATGCCATGACAGATGGTGTTACAACTTTATTGTGTCAGTATTTACACTAAAACTCTTTGTGAAATGGTCAATGAACAGAAACCCTCATCGACAGCGATTTTAGTTTCAAAGTAGAATAAGTAATTATTCCTCACCACAGACCAGGGTCTGTTCCAACTCCCTTTGGTGTCGAAGTGACTCTTTCATCAGGTCCCATATGGCCAGCCACGTCAAAATTTGTTTGCAAAAAAATGAGCCTCTCTTTTTAAACTCCACTTAAAGAAGTAGCTTTCGCTTCACTTCTCCTTTCCTCTGCTTTGCCCACTCCTGACTTCATACCTTCTTTTGCACTACCCGTAAGGCATGGATCAGACTTTTGGCCAAGCTCCCTCACTCTCCTCTTTCAAAAATAGAAAAATAGAAGCCTACCAGCTATACAGAGCACAGTGCACAGTGTGAAGAGCACCAGACAGGCAATAATGTGAAGTCAACATTAACAGGATATCCATATGAGAGATGGCTGAGTTATCAGAGCCAGCTTTCTGTCTTCTTGAGCCCTTCACTAGAAAAAAATCCTCCTCTCAACCAGTTTTGAAGCTGGCCATCTTGATACCCTGAGAAAGTTACACTATCTGCAGGACAGCAAGATTCTAGTTGTTTTCTTTCTTTTTTTTTCTTGTTATTGCAGGGGCATGGTGACACAACGCACCCTTTCTGACCTTGTAATTCAATGTATGCTGTGCTGGGGTCAGTCCCAGGACATTTGAGAGATAAGGTGAGTGAGGTGACATCTTTTATTGGACAAACTTCTGTTGGGGAGAGAGACGAGTTTTCAAACCACACAGAAAGCTTGTCTCACTCAGCAACAGAACTTCGAACATTATTCTGGATGGATTCAGTTTCAATTCCAGACTAATGCTGGGGTTGGTTCTCACTGCATTATTATAGTGCATGTGGATTTCACATAGTGAAAACTTTTTCTTTCAATAGTTTAAGTGTTCTGGAAGCTACGTCATAGGTGCTAGACCCGCTACTGAGTGTCAGCACATTACATACTTGGCTAGCCCCAGTTCTTACTCATGGCTTTTTATTTTTATTTTTAAGGATTAGACTAAACCACACAGAGAGGCAAGTAATAATTCTAACTGTGTATTATGTTCCCATGCTCAGAGATATGTAGTAAAAAAACACATTTAAAAAACAGAGGTCAAAATTGCTGAAGCCTCTCATCTTACACAGATGTCTGATACCAAAGAGGGATATTGAGGGGCTGATATCCTGAGGTCTCTGGAGTTTACATCTGTGTTGTGTCTTATGAATTGTAGAGAATGTTGCTAGGGTAAAGGTGAGGGCTGATGCTGTAAAATTCAATTACCAAGATTTGCAAAATTTGGGAATCTACACTGACTCTCTAACAATACAAAATATATAGTCAGTGTCTCATTTTCCTCTCAGCAAAAGGCACTTGAATTTTCTCCTCCTGAAATAATTCTTTTCTATTATGAAAAATAAATAAATAAAACCCCTCAAACTTTTCCACCCTTCCCCTGAAAACGAAACCTTTCTTCACACCGCATAAGACATGCATGATTTTTTTTTTAATTTGAAAGTCTTAAACCTGCACTTTCACTTTCACAGATAAAAATCCATTATTTCATGATAACTTATTGGCTGGCGTGAGGTAAAACGGGACGTGATTGGAACTGAAAACCATCCAGTTTTATTTATCCCCGCTTCTCTGATTTAAAATGAAGCCTGGCTGTGTGCAGATGATAACTGTGAGCAAAGGTTGACATCAATTGAAGCTGTAGGACGAGTTGTCTCTGTGTGGGGGGAAATATCACCTTTTTTTAAAAGATGCCTAGCGACACTGTCAAAATAGACAAGGCAGTCTAGATCAATGACATAAAAAATAGTTGTCACATAATGATTAGTGAACTATCGCTCATAATAATCTCCTTTAATAGATTCCTCTGAGGATAATGTTTGATTATTTGAACACATCATAGTGTTAATTATGACTGGGCTGCATTTCCCATCTAATTTGTATTTTTAAAGTATGTGACATTTGAAAGCTTGAGGTAATTTTCAGTATCTTATTAGGTGTTTGAAATTCAGTTTGTAGCTTTTGCTTCAAACAGCAGCCTTTTAATTTACCACTTCTTTAGCAGAGTGGTCTTGATCTGGAATAATCATTAGGGAAGTAACTACATCTATAGTAAGTCTCATGGGAAAGTGTCTATCAATTTCCTCTTAAAAGAAAGAAAGGTATTGACAGTCATAAGTCTAGATATTCTGTTCCTTTCTCAGCTGCAAAACCCAAGAGAAGATTTACCTGCAAGAAAACTGGACTATCTTTAAAATCCTCCAAACTGTGGATTAGTAAATCAGTTTGGGTAAAATACTGAAAGAATAATATATTTCATTTGCATGGCACCATAGAGCCAAGGAATTCAAGCATTAAGCAAACATTTATCTCTCTCTCTCTGTCTCTTTCAATCCATATGTTCTATCCCTCCACCTATCCTTCTACATCTGTTTGCGTCTAGTGTATTATGGTGTCTAGACACTGCATAATGAAGCCTCACTTCACCCTGATGTGGGAGGAAACTATTGCTCTCCATTTCATAGATAAGGCAAGTAAAGTACTGAGGGCTAAGAGATTTGGCCAGATTCACAAAGGGAATCCATAGCTGAGATGGGAATGGAAAGCTACTAGACTTGAAGATTTGGATATTTTGTTTTTGCTAAAATATTCACTATTTCTTGAAGCCAACCAAAACTCTACATCATCAGTCCTAAAACCTAGCTTGGAAAGATCTGAACTGGAAAGTGAGATGAAATTAAATGAAATGAAATGACCCCTTCTCCATCTCTCAGACCTTTCAGCTACATTGCCTGATGCAGTTTCTTGTATGCATGGGATAACCAGAAAGAAGGTTTACAGATAGCTAAATCTGGTTGGGAATGTCTAACTGAGGGATTTTTTGTTTGTTTGTTTGTTTGTTTGTTTGTTTGTTTTAAAAATACTGATTCATCAAAACAAACTGTTCACAAAACAGAATTGGTTTAAATGAATTTCCCAATGTGCAAAAATATTAGGAAAAAAAGTTCTGAAATTGTCAAAGTGAAAGTATCTGGTTTTCCAATTCAAAACATTTTTGTTTGAATACTCACGATAAACTGCCTGAAAAAAAATTGAAAACAGGAAAAAAGGTAAAAGTCAAAATAAATATGTTTTGAAATTATCAGACCTTTTCAATTGACCTAAACTGAAAACAAAAACAAAAATGTGTTCTTGGGTTGAAAATATTTTTGAGATTTGGACTTTTCAACCTGATTTTGGGGGTGAAAGGATTTCAGAAATATTCACAGGATGGAAAAACTGTTTCTCACTCATGTCTAGTGGTAACTAGATATGAATCTAGCTGTGGTAGTGACTAAAAGTCATAACCATCTTATTTTGTATATTCCTAGATACTTATATGGCCCCAATAATCAAAATATTGAAAATTTCCACAACAAAGCAATTTATTAACCACACTACAGAATGAGGACAAATAGCCAAAAAGTGATCAATACCTATTTTATTTGTTTTATTTTTAATTAATAATATTCATATGGCCTAACTATAACCAATTATGTTGGCCTTCATAGTCAATACTAAATAGTTAGAATTAGATAGGCTGTGTGAACTAGTAGACTAAGGACTGAAAATAAGTGTTTATCTGGGGAATTCATCTTCTAGACTGATAGCCTATAAATACAAGTAATATAAAGCAATAAAAGCATCTATTTTGTTGGTATGTAAAACAAAAATAGTTTTTAAAGAAACAACTTGGAAGAGTTACCATGGCAAATGTGTAGAAATGAAGAGTGAAATAATCAAAATTATATTCTTTCTTTTGATTATCAACATGGTTTCCCTTGTCTGGAATTGAGTACTACTTGTAGATCATGCTTTCCTCACTGAAAAACAGATTAGCTCCCTTTTAATTGGATTGGCTCCAGCGGGCTCAGATTGATTTGATTCAGTTTCACTTTGAAGAAACACAGTCATTCTAGTTACCACTGAAATAAATCCCTTCCTTCTATTAATTATAGGTGGGGCTGGTAGCCTATTATTAAAGTTGCCCAACACAATATGACACTGTTTTCAGATTTTCTCCTCCAGCTCATGTGATAAATAAATTTTTTAGTCTTGAAAAGTGCCACCAGACTCCTTGTTTGTTTTGCTGAACTAGACTAACACAGCTACCCCTTTGGAATTTAAGCAGAGAAGGGATAATATCATGGCTAACGCAGTTGAATACTCCCTTAGAGTACTGGATTCTAATGCTGTCACTGCCCCAGATGATGGGCAAATCACCTAAAAAACCATTTCACATGTGGCCACCAATTGTGTTTCTCTCATTTTCTGCATGCCTGACTTGAGACTCATGAGTCTGATTTATAAAAGTGCTGAGCAGTCACAACTGCAACCCAAATCAATGGGAGTTGTGCATTGAATATGTTAAGCGCTATATAATGCTACATGCTCTGAAAAATAAGGTCTTAGGTTTATGAAACCAGGCATCCAAAATTAGTGGCTACTTCTGACTTCACTCTTTCTATGTTCCCCATCTGTAAAATGAGGATTAAAAATGCCCCCTCACAAGGGTGTTATGAAAATAAACTCATTA
This sequence comes from Pelusios castaneus, assembly GCA_007922175.1. Classification (NCBI taxonomy): domain Eukaryota; kingdom Metazoa; phylum Chordata; order Testudines; family Pelomedusidae; genus Pelusios; species Pelusios castaneus. The sequence continues at coordinate 7,486,026 of ML685862.1, forward strand.
GTATTTGTGAAGCACTCAGATACTAAGCTTAATAATATTCTTTTAATGTATTTGGGTTCTTTTTCTATCTATATTTATTTATATAAAGAGCATCAACAGTGTGGTAGGTGCTATACAGAACCTAAGAGACATAGCCAGTTCCTTTAGGAAACTGGGAATTAGATTAAAACAAACAAGGACTCCTGTGCCCTTTTAAAGACTAACAAACTTATTTATTGCATAATTCGTTAGTCTTTAAAAGTGCCACAGGACTCCTTGTTTGTTTTGCTGAACTAGACTAACACGGCTACCCCTCTAGAAAGGGAATTAGATTGTCATCCCCTTAAAGTGGTGTTATAATCAGTACAGATCATACAGCAAACTTCTGGTTAGCCTGAAATCAGAATTAAAATGGGTGTCAAGACAGTTCACAATATTTCCACATCCTTTACAACATCGTGGCCTGATACTAAAATACATAGAATCATAGAATAATAGGAATGGAAGGGACCTCACGAAATCATCTAGTCCGACCCCCTGCTAAAAAGCAGGAACACTCCCACTAAATCACCCCAGCCAGGGTTTTGTCTAACCGGGCCTTAAAAATCTCCAAAGATAGAGATTCTACCACCTCTCTAGGTAGCCCATTTCAATGCTTCACCACCCTCCTAGTCAGAAAGTTTTTCCTAATATTCAGCCTCGACCTCCTCAGCTGTAGTTTGTAACCATTGCTCCTTGTTCTGTCCTCTGTTATCATCGAGAACAGCCTAGCTCCCTCCTCTTTGGAGCAACCCTTCAAATAGCTGAAGGTTGCTATCAAATCTCCCCTCAGTCTTCTCTTCTGTAGACTAAATAAGCCTAGTTCCTTCAGTCTCTCCTCATAAGTCATGTGCCCCAGCCCCCTAATCATTTTTGTTGCCCTCCGCTGGACTCTTTCTAATTTGTCCACATCCTTTTTGTAGTGGGGAGCCCAAAACTGGACACAGTATTCCAGATGCGGCCTCACCAGTGTCGAATAGAGGGGAATTATCACATCCCTCGATCTGCTGGCAATAGTCCTACTGATGCAGCTTAATATACCATTGGCCTTTTTGGCAACAAGGGCACAGTGTTGGCTCATATTCATCTTCCCATCCACCATAACTCCCAGGTCCTTTTCTACAGCACTGCTACTTAGCCAGTCGGTCCCCAGCCTGTAGCAGTGCATGGGATTTTTCCGTCCTAAGTGCAGGACTTTGCACTTGTCTTTGTTGAACCTCATGAGGTTTCTTTCGGCCTAGTGTTCCAATTTGTCCAAGTCTCCCTGGATCCTGTTCCTGCCCTCCAGAGTAACTACCATTCCCCCCAGCTTAGCGTCATCCGCGAACTTACTAAGCACACAGTCTATCCCATCATCAAGATCAATAATGAAGATGTTGAATAGAACCAGTCCCAGGACCGACCCCTGGGGCACTCCACTCGTTACCGGTTGCCAACTAGACATCGAGCCATTGATTCCTAACTGCTGAGCCCGTTGATCTAGCCAGTTTTCTATCCACCTTACGGTCCACCCATCCAACCCATACTTCCTTAACTTGCCAACAAGAATGCTGTGGGAAACCGTATCAAAAGCCTTGCTAAAGTCGAGGTATACCACGTCAAGAGCTCTTCCCGCATCCACAAATCCAGTCATCTCATCATAGAAGGAAATCAGGTTGGTCAGGCACGATTTGCCCTTGGTGAATCCATGTTGTCTGTTCCTGATCATTCTATTTTCCTCCAAGTGTTTCAGGATGGATTCTTTGAGGACCTGCTCCATGATTTTCCCAGTGATTGAGGTGAGGCTGAGGAATCTGTAGTTCCCTGGATCCTCCTTTTTCCCTTTCTTTATATTCAGGCAAAATTCCTTTTGCCTTTAATTCATTCTCAGGTACATGGGTGTTTCTTACCACCTACACTGAAATCGCAACAATATATTTCTCAGTCTATGCAACAGTGCATATACCCATATCTGAGGTTACAGTTTATACTCTGTGCCACTTTTAGTTTATGCCTCCCTTGAATAGTCTAGTTAACGAATTTATGAGCAGGAATGTAGATGGTAAAAAGTTCTAAGTGCAGATTATAGAATATTGACAGTAAGTTAAATTCTAAATACCCTGTTTTTCCACCAGAAAACAGATTTTAAAGTTATAGGAACCAAAACTTACCATGTGACCTGTACTGACAATCAAAACAGTTTCGGTTATGAATACTGAATATTCACAACAAACCACTTACATACATATTGACAAATATTTCTAGAAATGACACAGAAAATATGTTTGAATAACAAATATATTCAAGACAAACAAAAGCTTTGAGAAGAATTTGCAATCAGAAAAAGAAGCAAATATATGATTTCCTGCACACAATTAACTCATCTCTATAGGTAAATCCTAATCTTCTTTAGTTTTCTGAAGAATCTACTTCAAAGCCTAAACCTATCTGGTCGAGGGAGAATGTTGTTCTATTATCCCAAGCACAATTAGTAATGAATGGGTCCCCCAGAGGACAAACTTTCCTAATGAAGAGATGAACTATCACTGGAGGAGAAAAAAACAGGTATGAATTTTGCTCACTGTTGATCTCTTCATTCCATACAAACAGACTGGAGGCTGGCCTGCTTTGCTGGCCTAAAAAAGAATGGTGTACCTTGCTACTGATCAACACTAATTTTACCTGCAGGTGCTTCTATAGCAATGAGAATAAGATAAGGATTTAAGGATTATGAGGATAGATTCTGAACAGTAAAAAGAGAATGCACATATATATTAAAAGGGGAACTTTTGTGTTAAAAACATTGCTTAGTATGTTATATTAAGCTTCCTGCTGTGTGAAAAAGGTTTTTTTTTTTAGAAAGAACTATTTATAAAAACTAAACTAGACTTATTAACCTTGTAATTTACCATTTAAAATCACAGTAGCATTTACTAGCGTGCAATGCTAAAATATGGAGATTGATAACAAACTATATTTTCATTTGTATTTATTCCCCCAGATAACTATTATTAACTTGCAAAGTCTATTACTCTGTGCTTCTCTTTGAGGTCTGTTTTTCCCTTGACTACAATTGATATGTTCTAAAAAATTACTTTTGAAAAGTCATTGTGCTGCTCCCATGTATATTGTGTTTCAATTGCTTTGTGAGAAGTGATATGGACATTTTTCACTCACACACACATCCCATTACAATTTATTGACCCCCATCTCAATTTACTTAACAACGGGCTGGACTCTGATATCTTTACCACAACACATGGTAATTTACTCCACTGGTAGTTCCACTGAAGATAATTACTGAAAATTATGTTAGTCTACTGAATTGAGATATTAAGATCTGGCCCAAAGTAAGTGGCATCAGACTAGTTACCAAGGGACAGGAAAATGGGGAGAAAGGTAGGATCTATGCATGTTCTCTAGACAGAGAAGCTAAGAGTAAACACTCAGGGCAACTTTCAGGGTGCCCAAATTTGTGCTTCCTACTGTCTCAGTCTCTGTGCCAAGCTCAGTTTTGCCACAGACACAAATTATGTCCTAACTTCCACCGAGCTGCCGACAGCCTCTATGGGACGTTTTAGTAAGCAAGATTTGCAGAGAAAGAGGCAGAGAAAGAGCCACAGCTCCCTTGTCCCCAGCCCTAGGTCGACTTAGTTCCCTAAGTCGACCTAGGGTGTCCACACCAGTTTTAGGTTGACTTAACAAATCGACTTAGCCATTAAGTCGACCTAAACGGCGGTAGCTATTAAGTCAACTTAAGGAAGCCCTTAAGTTGACTTAATAAAAGCCTGGTGTGGACAGGGACTAAGTTAGGTCGACTTAAGCCTCCTTAAGTCAACCTAACTTGCAAGTGTAGACATAGCCATAGATTCCAGCATGGAATGCCTAAGCATTCTATTTGGAAGCACACAAAGATGGGTCTGCCTGAATAACTGGACTGCTCTGGTGGAGGCTGTTCAGTTGACAGGATTGTTCAGCCCAACAAGTCATTTTCCTTCTGTCACTACCCACAGCTGCAAGGTCAGGACTGAAGAAAATAAAGAATCCTTGGGGGAGTTGGGGGGTAAGAGGTGGAAGAAGCTAGGGTTTGAAATGGAGATAGACATTTCCTACAGACTCAGGGATTTCTGTAGAGACTTCCAGTGAGAAGCCTGTGCAGAGTCAGCCTCTGTTCACAGGATGCTGGAGGAGAGGGAAGTCCACCAGCCTTTTATATCATAGCATTAATGCAATCAACCAGAGCATGTCAGATGAATTTTCCTGTTAATTGAGTGTGATTATGTAGGGTCCTATATCTTGGTGTGTTTGAGCCAATGGAGGCACATGGTGAGATTCAAGTAAGAGAAGCAGTATAGTCTAGTGGATAAGGCACAGGACTGGATTCAGATGACCTGAGTTCAATTCATTAATCTGTTAGATGACTATGGGCAAGTCGTCACTCCTTGTGCTTCAGTTTTCCCATATGTAAAATGTGGATAATGGTACTGATGTCCATGATCAGACACTGTGGCTGCATCTACACTGGTAAATTAAGTCGACTTAAGCTTGCTTAAGTTGACTTAATTTACCCTACATCTACACTACAGTTTTCTTAAGTCGACTTAAGCAGCTTGCTTAAGTCAACTTAAGGAAAATAAGGTCGACTTAATTAAAATTAAGTCGACTTTATAAAACCTCCTTTCCACTAGACCTAAGGCTTAAGTCGACTCCCTAGAGTTGACTTAAGCCAGTGTAGCCATGGGGTAGCCCTAAGTCGACTTAGGGCTACCCCAGGGCTACACCAATGCCCTCCCTGCTGGGGAGGGGCACAGGAGGAGCCTGGCATGCCCCCCCACAGGGCAGGGCAGAGCCCTGTCCACCCTGTCCCTATGCCCTGCCAGGGTCCCTGTCCCTCTTTGCCCCATTGTACCTAGGTACAATGGGGCAAAGGCTGAGCCCCCTGGCATTGAGCAAGGGGTGCCCCCCCACCCCCATGGACCTGCCCTAGGTCCCCTTAGCCCCACAAAGTTGACCTAGAGCATCCAGTGTGGACGCTCTAGGTCGACTTTGTAAGTTCCCCTTTAAGTCGACTTTAATTTTCAGTGTGGACACACTAAGTCAACTTAACTAAGTCGACTTAAAGTTGACTTAGTTAAATTGACTTAGTTAAAGTCAATTTAAATACACAAGTGTAGACATAGCCTGTGAGATCCAGAGGTGAAAAGAACTAAATATTGCTGTGTCTACACTGGTAAATTAAGTCGACTTAAGCTTGCTTAAGTCGACTTAATTTACTCTGTGTCTACAGTACAGTGTCCTTAAATTGACTTAATTAAAACTTTATTAAACCATCTTTTCATTAGACTTAAGGCTTAATTCGACTTTTTAAAGTCGAATGAAGCCAATGTAGCTCTGGGGTAGCCCTAAGTTGACTTAGGGCTACCCCAGGACTACACCAATGCCCTCCCTGCCGGGCGGGCCCCAGGGGGAGCCTGGCATACATGTGGGCAGGGTGTGATGCTGTCTGGATTTAGGGAAGCATTTATGATATTATTTTCTATTAAAATATCATAAATGCTATAATCCATGGGAACTATGTCATGTTTGGTATCAATAGAAAGGTAGTAATTTGCTGGGAATGATTATACAGTTTATGTCTAGGAATTGTATTTGGATTAGAAGTTAGTTTAGTTAGGAATTTGGTGTTATATCTATACTTTAACTTGTGTGATTTTATGGAAATGCCTGTGTAAAACCATTGTCTCCTTAATGTTAAGGAATGTGCCAGGTGATATGGGCCCAGGGAGTAACCTGATGAGCCATTAAGGACATAAGGAATACAACCATTGTGTCCTTAATGGCTCATCAGAACCTGGAGAAGGAAGACCTCGTCAACCCCAACAACTGGAAGAAGCAACTGTAGTATACATAGGTTATACTTATTACGGCTAGACTGATCTTTACTAGGCCCTCCTTGAAGGAACCTACACTGTAGCTTGGAAGCTGTTTATATCTGAGCAGTCTGAAGCTGAAGGGTTTGATGGTGGTAACGGAAGGTTAGGAAGGAATTCCACCTAGCAGTCTATGTCTCCTGACTGTCTCTACCAGATTTTCTATTGTTATTGCTCAGTTATTTCCTTTGTCTTCTTCACCATGGAAAACCCTCCAAGTGTTGTTTGGACTCTTCCCTCTGCTTCCTCCCAGCATGTTACAAAGTTCAGTTATTCCCAGAGTTACTGGCCCAGTGCATTCATTTCTCTTTTGTCAGATCTTGCTTTGCAACACTATCTCTTTTTGTTTGTTGTGGATGCAGATAAAAATTAGGCTTCAGCTTCATTAGCCTCTACAGACTTGTTAATTTGGGGTACTTGTCAGATCCGCCAAAGCAGTAGATCAGGCAGTGGACACTACTGCCACACCGATGGCACACCAACAGGATGTACATGAGTTCAGCCATTAAAACAGTTAAAGAAGAATAGGTTTGATTCCTCTCTAGTTTAAACTGGCATAGGTCCATTAGGAACATATCATGGTTTATATTCAAATAGTGCCCCGAGGCCTCAGCCAGCTAAGATTACTATGTCATGAAGAGCTGTGCTAGCTTAAGCCTTTGTTCCAAAGAGTTTAGATAAGTGCAGCTGAGTAAAACAGAAATGTAGATGGTGAAGTGATGCAGATGTTCCATTGCTAGCGAAGTGCCTTTTGTAGGTAATAGTAGGGGATATTGTGTTGCCTGGATTTTGTTCAATAGCATTTGGCTCCGTTTGCCACCTGTATATTGTTTTCGGCTGGCTGCATTTCAGCTGTAGCACAATGTAGCTGCTCTGTCAAAAATACCCAATGCTATTCCTCCTGGCTCTCTACAGATTTGAATTGCATGGCCCTTTGCAAATGAGAGAACAAGTCATAACAAAGGTGATTGTATCACATGTATCAAGAGACTACAGCAAAAGCCAGAGACTGGGCAGATATGAATCTGCCAAGGTTCATTCTCAGAGGCTATTTGTGGTCAGATAGGCCCTTCAGACACAGAACAGTGGTGGGTCTGAGTCAAAGCCATTGTGGGCCCACTGTTCAAAAAGACATTCCTAACTTGTGCATGTTTTGCAGAGCCATTTTCAGATTGGGTTACTTAACCCCCAATAATGGAAAATCTATACAGATGGGGGGGGGGTTGTGCAAGGAGCTCACAGTTGTGCTTTGCAGAGGTCCTGCAACTAGTCATTGCATCCCCTAAGCTGACAGAAGCTTACAAGATCACAGGCTAAAGCTGCATCACCTAGTGAAATCTTCAAGAAAGTGCTTTGCGGCAAATGCCATCTGCCTTCATCCAGAGCTCTTGACCATAGAGAATGCGTAGTGTATGTACCTGTGTCAGTGAGTGTGAATAAAGCCCCTGACCATTTGACTCTGTCCCTCGAGATATACCATATAGTTGCAAAAGGGCATCACCATGGGTATTAGTTAAAAGATCTAATAAACTATAAGGCCAAATACTCCAGAGCTTGCAGAGGTGAACAGAAACCATCAGATGTGTGACGCTTATTGAAAAACCTAGCAACAATTCTTTTTATGATCTGACTTAGGAAGCTATTTCCTCTGCCAGAAAATCTTGACAGTAACAGATGTACCCTACTATAAAGAAGCAGGGAAACCACTGAAACTATATCTGAAAAGCTACCTCCCAGTAGTCTCCTTGTTTTTAAACTGGTTTCCTGGAATCCTAAGTCACATATGGCCTGATGATCTATATGAAGATTGCTGAGCCTTTGTAGGTCTGACCCAAATGTAGACCCCCAGTGCTTCCCAACTTGAAGATGCTGGGTTACAAGTACAACTTCTACCAAATGCTAAATTTTTGTCACCGTACCTGGCAGCTATTAGAGTATAGAATATCCTCCCTGCTTCATTTTAGGGATAGACTGGAATGGTTGCAAGGATTTCACAAACCAATCAGGCAGTAAAATGAATTGGCTTATGGATAAAAGAAACTATGATTTACAGGTAACATCTACAGTTTTTACATCTAACAATACAGTCCCTGTGTACTCCATACAATCTAAGACGCAGGTGGTATCTGGGCCTGACATGGTAAAGGGAGATGGGTGTAAGGAGCTTGTCCTGCACCTTCCTTATTCCATAAGGGGATTCAGCACCCATGAGGCCATAAATTAGTGGGAACAAGGCAGCCATGGGTCCTTGTCCTTGCACTGATCCACCATACACTGTGATGAGAAGAGGAATAGGTCAACATGTTGCTTTTAATGTATATTATACATATTTAAACAGAAATCTCATCTACATCCTCCCTCATCTCCACCTGTCCAGTATTAGTTGGCTAGTTTCTTGTAGGCATTACAAAAATAGAGAGTCTTCAGGAAGATAAAATAATAGACTTGTAGAACCATTTGGAGAGGGTGCTCTCTGCAATGCAGGTGGTACAAAAGACAACATGAAGATGGTTGTGGAAGGAGCAGATGAACAGAGTAGAAATTATTATCCCTATCGCTTGTACAGCACTTTTCATCAGTAGGTCTCAAAGTGTGTTACAAAGGATATCATTTGCCTTATCCCCAGTTTACAGGTGGGGAAACAAAGGCAAAGAGGTGAAGTGAATTGCCCAGCAGGCCAGGGCAAAGCCAGAAAAGAACTCAGTTCTAAGGCCCAGTTCAGTGCTCCATCCTCTAGCCCAAATTATCTCCACAACATCCAGAATTTTACTTCTTTTGAGCTAACAGTTCAAACTATTTTTCAGGGTATGTAGGAAGAAAGAAGTACTTTGTGGTTTTCAAACTGTTTCAGTCCAGTTCCAGATCCATTCAGCGTACTCCCCAGGTATCCTTTCTTGTTGTTGCTAATGAAGATGTGTGTGTACACTTTCATTTTTGAGGGGAAGGCTTGTGAAAGTTCCTTTTGTGTTGTCCACTGTATATATAGTGGGTACCCACAGTGCTAATGGATTCATATGGCATAATGTTGGGTGCTTCCTACAGAAGCCTGCATTGCTTGACCTATAAATCTGACTACACACTCTAGTTTATACATGAAATTGTCAGTCTTCTGAATGCCAAACCACTTCTGCTGTATGCACTACATCAGAGCCAACTTCTTATTCTCTGATCCAGGGCTGATACGTTTTTTAATCACAGGAATAATTATAAGCTTTTACATATGCTGTGGATTTTCCCCAAAAAGAAAGTATTGACCGTTTTCCCTGAAAGTGAATTATTGTACGAGAGTCACAGAATTTGAGGGGATGGTAGGAAAACAGGGGAGACGCCTTCTCAACCAAATGTCTTCTGGGGGTACATCAGCTCATCTAGGTACTTGCCTAGTTTTACAATAGGCTACATAAAAAGCATTAGCGAAGTCAGTACAAACTAAAATTTCATACAGACAGTGATTTGTTTATACTACTCTATATCTGTAAATACAATATTATAAGATTTATATTCCAATTGATTTATTTTATATTTGTATGGCAAAAATGAGAAAGGAAGACATTTTTCAGTAATAATGAGCGGTGACACTTCTGTGTTTTTATGTCTGATTTTGTAAGTGTGTAGTTTTTAAGGATAGTGTAATTTAGGAGTACGCGAGACAAATCAGATTCCTGAAAGGAGTCCCATAGTCTGTAAAGGTTGAGAGCCACTGGTGTAGATTAAATTGATGTTAACCAGAGGGCCCTCTTCCAAACCCCTATTTTTCCATCTGCATTAACAGGGCAAAGCAAACTTCTCTGAAGAATCACCACTTCCTAGAATATTACCTTTAAAAAGGGCCGCTCAATGGCATGATTGAAGCATGACAAGGAAATATAATTGGGTGCACTAGTAAGTAAGAGGTATCCCAGACTTAGATGGCACAGCAATATTTTGAACATGTAGCCAAATAAGATGCTTTGGATTTATAAATATTGTCTTTTTCTTAAGTATTGTCTTCAAATTTGTTTGCTTCCTTCCAACCCCAATTGTTTAATAGAAAGCTGTAGCAATACAACCATTGTGAACTGAAATAATAGCAAGGCCAACTATCTAAAAAATGTGAAATAAATCCACAATATTACCATGCAAAATGTTACCATCCATAACATGGACTGGCCACATTCTACCACCAAGTCTACCGTAGATTTTTAACCTGTAATGGGATTAATATAACTGGTGACAAGCTCGTGTTGTAGCTTGCAGCAAAATTCTGCTCTTGCTTTTTCATACCAAATGGCTTGCACTGGGAGACCGGAAGCAGCCAAACAGAGGGCTCGTCAGCCATTTAGCTCTGCGAGATGGACCTGGCCAAAATTTGTTAACTGTGGGAAAACTGAAGAAAAAAGACCTCTTTTCAAACTGAGTGTGTTCATCTCTTCTGAAATGGCCAGGTTGTTTTTTTTTTTTTGTATTGTTTTGTTTTTCATGAAATACTGAAAACGGAACTTTTTTGCCTTCTTTTGTCAAATTACATAAAAACCCCGTGTCAAAAGTAAACTGAAGTTCTTTTGAAAATTTTGGCTGGAACTACTTACCACCATTTTCTGACCCATTCTGTTGTTATATCATGGTGTCCCAGGCAGGACCCCATCATCATTTCTCCTTCTGGTCATGCATAGCACTACTGACATGTCTTGCCTCAGCTTAAAAGGTGTGGCAGCCTGTCCAGAGCGGGGTGCTCATGCTATAAACTCAGGGTCAATCTTTAAACTGACAATAACAAACTCAGACTTTGCTGTCTCCCTCTTTACATGAACAAACATAAAAGGCCACTGTCTGGTCACAGCATTTTCAGCCAAGTCCCTGCGGTAGCCCAGGGTTCTGGGTTAATCCTAAGGAGGTCCTCTCCTGTACCAGCTCCACCCAGGACTCCCTCTGAGAGGAATCAAGCAAGCCTTCTTAATGAGCCTGAAAGCTTCCAATTGCTCACTGTCTTCTCCTGGCCCTCTTGCTGGTAGTTCAGCCTGAATGGGTTTTCCTTAAGAAGGGGGTGTATGGGCTCTGACACGTCTAGTGGGAGGCAGAGAAGGCCTGACAGGCCACATAACACATGGGCTGTCCTAAAATGTTTGCATCCGATTTAATTTTTTTACCCGATCCACTAGTATTTCTCCCATTATACACTCTGGAAATATTGCTAAGATTACTAATTTTTTTCAAAACACGAGAAAGATTTAGAGTGCCAGTATACGTGAAACCATGCCATTGCCAGCTAATTAGAGGGACAATGATATCAGATCTGATTCTAAGGCCACCACCATCAGTTGAAAGATTCATTGATCAAGCCCAAGGCTAGCAAATTTTCAGAGAGAAAAAAAATCATATATATATATATAGGAGCAGAAACATGGTAAGAGCTGGAACCTTCCAGTCACAATCATGATGAAACACAGTTGGGACTGACACAGTTTTGATCCAATAGAGAAAAAGGCTAAGAGTTACTGCAACATCTCCGGCTTCATTAATCTGTTGCATCAAGAAATAAGAGCCTAAATCAAGGCCCGTTGAACTCAGTGGGAACCTTTCAATTTATTTAAATGAGTTTTGGATTAGTCCCTTACAGATTATGTGGCATGAAAGATTCCCTCCAGTTTTGAGAAGAATACCTAAGTGTATAAAAGTAATATTGCATAAGAAAAAAATGAAACAGGTTACCTGATGAAATTAATATGCAGCATGTTTCACAAAAAGACGACCTATTTTTTCCACACAAAACACAGTCTACTTGTGGAATTCATTGTCAGGAGATGGCCAAAAGTATAGCTGGATTTTAGAAATAGCTAGATACATCCATGGAGAATAGGTCCATCAATGGCTATTAGTCAAGATGGTCAAGGATCCAACCCCACGTTAAGGGCAACCCAAACCTCTGACTGCCAGAAGCCAAGAGGGCAAGAAAGAGGTGATCTCTCCAAAGTTGTCCTGTTCTGTACACTCCCCCTGAAACTCTGGTACTGGCCACTGTTGACTGTTTCAGCAAGGTTCCTGAGCAAGATGGACCATTGGTCTGGTGCAGGATGGCTGTTTTTTTGTTTTTAAATGGATGCTTTGCTGCTCCGTTGCTGAACTTCTGTCAATGCGAAGCAGACCTTCCCTGTCACATTTTCATTGTTGTTGTTGCTGTTCTGTCCCTCCCACCCCCAAACTGAATAAGTCAAGTATTTCTCAGCTTAAGCTGTTTAGACAAAGACAATTATCATAGGCCACAAGACTGTTTAATCTACCCTGTTCCATTCTTCACAGATACAGATAACACCACTAATCAGGTCCTCTGCTCTTCAGAGTTCAAAGGAATACACAAGACTGGTGGGAGGAGGTGGAAATACACACTAAGACATTGCCATGCATGTCAGTTGCAAATAATACATTTAGGGGAAGAAAATATTTTTCCTGTGGGGTTTCACGTGTTTTTTTTACTAGATGTACTTATGCAATTTACAAAGTAATTTTATGGTTGTTAGTAGGGATGAGATGAAACTGATGGAAAAAACCCCCCAAGAACCTGCCCAAACCTCAGTCCAAACACACTGAATAAAATCTAATCATTTTGAAAGGTTCATGCTTCCCATCTCTGCCTGTCCCACCCTGTTCAAATTTCCTTCCAGATCAACTGTAGAATAGTAGGTTTGGCTTTTGTTTTTCAAGTGTCATGCACACTGGGGTTCCCCAAGGCCAGAAATTCTCAGTGAATCATTTGTGTATAAAAGTAACCTCCTACTAGAACAAATGGATGAGAGAACAGTGGCTGGAGATGCAGATTTGAAGGGCCAGGAGTCTTGTGTTATTTTTTATCCCTTTATTACTTTATCGGAAGGGGAGAGATATTTGACTTTAATGAAATTATCCTCCCCAATCTGTTATCTCCATTTTGCAGCTACAAGTCGAGTCTGAGGGATGTCAACTGCATGGATGATCCAGTCTCTCTGGACAGCACTCAAATGAGGTGTGCCTGAGACATCAGAAAGGCACTGCCTTCTGTAAGATCACTCTGTGGTGCCCTCATCTCCGAGCAAAGCACTGAGGGACAGCAACACAGTTCCTAGATTTTGAGGAGGGGGTAGTGGCAATCCACAAGCCCTGCACCCTCAGAATTTCATTTTTCTTCTGTTATCAGGGGACCATCATGGCTCAGCATCACCCACCAATCAGTATCTACATGGGATATTTAAGGCTTACAATAACATAATAAATGCTGATTAATATTTAAATTCCATGGCTGCAATTTTCAAAGTCACATAGGGGATCTAGATGCCCAATTCCACTAAGGTAGTGATTCTCAAGCAAGGATATGCGTACCTATGGGGTTATGCAGACGTCTTCCAGAGATAACATCAGCTCAGCTAGATATTTGCCTAGGTTTACAACAGGCTGCATAAAAAAGTCAGTACAAACTGAAATTTCATACAAACACTTGTTTATACTGCTCTATATACTATACACTGAAATGTAAGTACTATATTTATATTTCAATTGATTTATTTTAAAATTACATGGTGAAAATGAGAAAGGAAGCAATTTTTCAGTAATAGTATGCTGTGACTCATTTATATTTTTGTCTGATTTTGTAAGCAAGGAGTTTTTAAACAGGTGAAGCTTAGGGGTATGCAAGGCAAATCAGACTCCTGAAAGGGGTGTGATTGTCTGGAAAGGCTGAGAACTACTGCACTAAAGCTATGTTTATGCTGCCGTCTATGTTGGCAAAACTTATGTTGCTCAGGGGTGTGACTACGCTACCTTCCCCTCCCCCTCTCCTCCCCCAGTGACATAAATTACACCAACATAAGCATTAGTGTGCACAGTGCTGTGTCGGCGGGAGAGTTTCTTATGCTGCACACGGAGATGGGTTTTTTATGTCGACGGGGGAGCTCTCTCCTGTTGGCATAAAGCTTCTTCATCAAATATGCTGCAGCGGTACAGCTGAATCAATACAGCTGAAGCACTGTATACATCGACATAAACTAAGTGGTTTTGAAATCTGTGTGTCTTTGTGTGTCCATCTTTCCTGCCTTGTATGAAAGCTGTTCTGTCTCAGAGTTCATACAGACCATAGACTGGACGGACATGTTTTACCTAACAAGTAAACCATCCCAAATACATACTGTCTACTTATGAATTTCCAAAGAGGGAAAGTATTTTGAAAGCGTTCCACTAGAATTATGTACTAGATATAGGATTTTTTTTTATCTTGAATTTCCCTCTGAAGCAATTTGAAGTGGAAACTATTAATTCAGCCAGAGAGATTTGCAACAGTGACTGTACTGCTTCATATGGCATCAAGGATCCCTTCTTCCACAGCAGCCTGGTAAAGACAGCCATGTGGAACTTGAAAGTCGCTACTACATCTTTAAACAGGCTTTCATTTTCTCTTTTGTGCAATGTATCCTCACTGTTTTATATTATAAATGAGCAGTCTATGACCACCCCTTCAATCTGCAGAGCTCTAATGTAGCACCGCAGAGCTCCTGTATCAGTGGCGTCCGCAGTGTTCCTCTTTCACTGACCTGTTACCCACAGAGATTATAGAAGCACATTATTTCCCTGTGCAGCTCTTTCACCTCTTGCTGCAACCATTTCCTACACAGACACAGAATTTATATAAAAGGCTTTCCTCAGCTTTCATCAAATCTAGGTTGCAGGCCTATTTTGTAACATTAATTCTCTCCCTCACCAACCGCCACATCAATTCAGTACTTTATAAACTATTTCAGGGATCCGATTTATCAGGCCTGACAGAGCTTCACACTGAAATAAACAGCACTGCCTCAGCCTAGCTCGCTCAGTGGCTCCTATTTATCATTATTTAATTCAAGGGCCTAAAATTCTCTGACATTATTAATAGTAAGATGAATCACTGGAAAACTACAGAATCTGTGACCAACGAGGCTGAAATAATCCATTTTGGTGAAAATGTCTACGTGGAATTGCATTCCCTGATGGGTAACCTCTGTCATTAGCAGCTCCACATGCATGGGTGGTAAAGTACTGAAGCATGAAGTCCCCAAAGAGTGGGTTACTTGAGCAGCAATTCTTTTCCCCCCAGCTCACACCAAAGCAAAAGGGAGGGAGTCAGCACGGTTCTAATGCCTCTCTCTGTTGAATTTAAATGTACTAATTTAATCCTTTTTGTACTTGATTAACTTTAACTTGTCTGAGGTTGAACCTTGTGTTAACTGGACCTGCAAATCCATTAGCTCATTATGAGGACTGTATTACTTAGCCACCTTGATGAAAGATAATCAGCTGCCCAGGATGTACATGAACACTTGCTGCTCTAATTTGGCATCTCATTAGCAATATTTTTCTATGTTCCTTAAATGAAAAAGAGAGTTTGGCAGAGGTGTGAGATTTTATTTATAAATATCTGGCTTCCTTCTTGTACCACAAGCCCCAGCATAAGGCAATAAGGTTGAAGGTTTTGTTCAATTCTAAGACTGTATATTGACAGTTTTTTGTCTTACCAGTTAGGAATGAGGGTCTGGCCTAGTCAGATACCGAGTCCCTCCTGGGATGCTCTAAGTACTTTCAACTCCCAGTGATTTGAAATAATAAAAAACTATATACATCCCTCTAGAAAACAAACATTATTCAAGAGGGTGTTTTAGAGCTAATTCAAAACAAGCTATTCTGTTTTTCTTTTCTCCTTTCTAGATGTAGAAAGATCCTTTCCCCACACAAGGAGTTATCTAGAAGAGTTCTCCAACTTCCTTAAAACACACTTGAATCAACAGAGCTGGGACAGGGTCTGAATTACCAGTTATACCAATGTAAACCAACGAAGTTACTCCAGATTTGCATCAGTGTAACTAAAATCTGAATCTGACCCCATAATCTGAAGTAATTGTCTATAACAATTTAGAACAGTTTAATTTGTTTGTTAAAGCACTGGTCTTGTACATTCAAGATCATTCATTACTCTTTTATCAATCAGTTAGACTTGCTGTCGTTGTGAAACTTTTATTTCCTTATGATTATACGGGCCATATTAACCACTACTAGTGTGTAGTAGTATTGGGAGGGCACTGCAGGGGATTCAGGAGCAGTAAATCTCCCCCGTGGGGTTTCCACCAAGTTGTTCTTCTCTCCAGATTGGACCATTTGTCCATTTATTTCCTGGAATCATGATTTCAATGAACTATGCTAATATAGACAGTCATGGTTACTGCTGGACACCCCTCAACAGGGGTTCCCAGTCACAAGCGTTATTACCTTTCCTCTCTGCATCTCTAGTGGATTTGGAATTTTAACCACTGTTTGCATCTTCCCTCTTACTCTAAGGATTACAAGGTTAACTCCCTGAAAGAAAAGGAAAAAAAAATAGAGCCAGACCTACTAACTGCAGTAGGAATTTACAAGTAGCAATAATCATGGGGCATGAAAGCGCTCAGAGCAACCTTCCTGTACTTCTGTCTTTTCATTGTTTAGATACCATTGTAAAATTAGACAGAGACCATTTCACTGCAGACTTATTGCTCAAGATGTCTCATGTACCCTAAAGGCATGGGAAGTGATCGTTTCTATTTGGCATAGGGCAGTTTATTATAGTTACTGCAGAAAAAAATAAAATAAAGATTATATGGAGCAAAGAGTAAGCCTCCTGGGCCTGGTTCTGATCTCACTGTGTTTCTGCATTATGGTGTGCATCAGGAGTAACTGCCTTTAAGTAGGAGAAGATATACTTATTTGTCTGTATTTTTACTGCTCTCTGTTAAAATGCACTCATCCAAAACTCCAGCATCCGTGATGATCTTTTCCAGTGACTCCCCAAGGCCAGGAGCACCAGTGCAGAACACCCAGCAATACTCCACTCTTATTCTAAGTGAGGTTCAGCTCAGGCACCTCTACTGAATGCCACCGTAGCAATATGTCAAAGGCCGTGAGGTGATCTCTTCAGTTGGCAGTACCCAAGCCATTAACAGCTTTAAAGATCCATCCAGAGCAAACTAGTAGCCAGTGTGAGTTATACAGGTGTTCAGGTGAAATCTTGACGCCACTGAAGTCAATGGCAAATCTCCCATTATTTCAATGGACCCAGGATTTTACATCTTGCCTCCAGCCACCTCCTCTTCTTCCCATCCGTGTAGACTTGATCCTGTACTGCTGAATTCAGTAGAGGTTTGGCTCTTGATTTCAATGGCAGTAGAAGCAAGCCTTCTATTTTTAGTATGGTCTTAAAAATCCAACATTGTAAGGCTCCATTCTGCTCCCCACACTTACATTGGCTAATGTGTCAGCCTGAATAAGGGTGACACAATCAGGACCCATTATTAGATTTGGTGTAGGCGTAGCAAATGGATCACCCCACTGCCTGTGCCCTGTCATCAGATGAGTTCCTGCCTTAGTTTCCCCTCACCCAAAGTACAGGCTAGTCCAAGCAGACCTTTCTAGTATAAAAGGGCAGGCTTTTCAGAGGCTATCATTTATTTAACAAAAAAAACCAACCCCAAAAACCAAAAATATCAGTGAAAACTTCGGTCAGCTGTTCATAGGACACTCTCTGCCTCAGGATTAATTAGTCTTACACCTTGTCACTCTTACCACAAAGAAGTCTCGGGCTCCTTTATTGAGGTTGGGTAGCATTTATTAGGTCCAGGTGCTCATTTACTAGTTAATCATTAATCTCCCACTGAGAGCAGTCAACCACTCCGCAGTGCACCTTCAAAAGACAATTGGGGCAGACTGGGCCTTGGCACCCCATAAAGGGGCCAGTTGTCCTGTGACAGATGTGTTTTATTGTTCCACGCTGGTATGCTACTATCATACAATGTGTTCCAAAGGGGTAGCCATGTTAGTCTAGTTCAGCAAAACAAAAAAGGAGTCTTGTGGCACTATTAAAGACTAGCAGATTTAATTATCACATGAGCTTTCACGGGAGAAAATCCCACTTCATCGGATGCTTGAAGATGGAGAAATACAGATGAATTGAAGGAAAATAAATGCAGGGAAGTATAAGTCATAGGATCAGGTCAGACAGTTACAGCAAATCAGTGCAGTTGTTTAGATTCAAACAGTGGACAACAGCATATAGGAGGGAGGTGAGGGGAAAAGGAAAGCAAAATTACCTGTTGTAATGAGGGAAAAAAGTAGTCTTTATTTAATCCTAAACCGAGTGTCAAATCTGCATATGAATTCCAAGTCTGTAGTTTCTCTTTGAAGCTTTGATTTGTTATCCATTTGCCTAAGTACAGATATTAACAGATGATTGATGGAGTAATCAGAAAGATTGAAGTGTTACCCTACTGGTTTTTTTAATGTTGTTATTTCTGATGTCAGGTTTGTGTCCATTTATTCTTTTGCACGGAGACTGTCCTGTTTGTCTAATGTATAAGGTGGAGGGAGGGCATAAATCACATTGGTGGGTGAGCGGATGAATGAGCCCTTGATAGAGTAGCTGGCTTGATGAGGTCCTATGATGGTGTCTTTTGTGCAGATATGTGAGCAAAGTTGGCAATGTGGTTTGCTGCAGGGTTGGGTGCCTGCTTTAATGTTTCTGTTGTTAGGTCTGTAGCTGGTGAGTATCTGTTTAAGGTTGGGACAGGAGGGCTGTCTGTAAGTGGGGAGAGGTCTGTCACCGAAGGCCTGAGAGACTGAGGGACCATCTTGAAGAATAGGCTGTACACTTTAAATCTAAACAATTGCACTGATTTGCTGTAACAGGCTGACCTGATCCTATGACTTACACTTCCCTGCATTTATTTTCCTCCCATTCATCTGTACTTCTCCATCTTCAAGCATCTGACAAAGTAGGATTTTCTCCCACCAAAGCTCATGTGATAAATACATTTATTAGTCTTTAAAAGTGCCACTAGACTCCTTGTTTATCATAGCCATGTTATGCTTTGCTTTAAACTACATCAATCTAATTCTAGCAGGTAGATTCCCTAACGGCAGCAGAAGAGAAAATATGCTATTGGTAGATGATCTGACGTACACAGTAGTCACTATTAAAAAGACAACAGTGTTACCCATGATTCCACAGAATTTCTCTTACCTGAGAAAAGGAAATTGCTGCAATATTGTTCAGTAACTCTCAACTTTTTAAATAGCTACCACTGTAACTAAACTCCCTGTAATTTACTATTTCTCACAGGGATGGTGAGGGGGGCAAGGACAAATAATTCTGTAATGTATCTTTGCACCTTCTATAAAAAAGGCATTTTCTTTCCTTTGGCCTTCTTCCCTCAGGCTCTCAATCTGTAGGTCATGAAAACAAATATTCCCAGCTTTACTGCTGAGCGTTTTTCTCTTCTAGCTCACACTTCCAAATGACTGAGATCTAGTTTTTATTTACAATGACACTCACTAGCACTTTTCTATGTAAGACTGTGTCAGCATTTTTGTTCCTCACCCAGAAGAATGTGCTCAGGGCTGAAGACTGGACTGTAGTTTTTAAGAAGTTGCAGACTAGCATCTTGAATGCATTAGAGATACTCTCTTTTTTCATAAGAGAAAGTTTCCAGACCCAGAAGAAATATTTCTTAGAAATTTTCCAAAATATTTGTCCACTTGCTTATAAACTATACAGGCAACATTCAGAACTTCAGTACTATAATGATGGGGGGAGAGAGAGAGAGATTGTATTCACAGTTGACCCAGGGTAAATCTAAAACACTTGAGGCTAATCCAAATTAACACTAGTGCAAACTGTAACACTATAAAGACAAACGGGTCCCCTGACCTGATTACTTAATGCTCCAGTAAAGGATCTACATTTTAAAGAGAATGAGAAACTAATTTCTTTTTTATTGTTAGCAGCAAGACTTTATATTTCACAGTACTGGAAAATGTGACTTCAGTTCCTATGGAATTGTAATATAATAAAATACAGACTGTCTTTGTATATGTAACCCATATGACTAATTAAAAAGCTTTCTCTTTAAAGGATCTCTTGGGGTGGGTTGCTCTTCTGAGGCAGATTTAGCATCCCAGAGCCAGAAATTTCTGGAATGGGGTGACCATGAGAGCAGCAGCCACAAGCGTTGTATGAGAAGAGCTCGTGTGCTCAGTGTGACTGGAAGAAGCTGAGTCAGGAGTGGACAGCAAGATGTTTTCTTCCCACTATGGAGCATTTTGTGGTAGACTGAGGGCTGGTTAACCAGTGAGCTGACCAGATGGTGCTGGTTCCAGAGGAAAAAGAAAAGCCTGCATGGATTTCTACTAAAGATTCCTGCAACCAAGGAAGAAGAAGGAGCTGCTTCTTTCACCTCAAGACTTTGGACTTGAACAGAGACTGTAACTGAGATTTGGGTGAACTCCATCTAAATTTTGGGACTCTTGGGTTTCTTCTCACAGTGTTTCTGTGGGGACTGTTCTGTTTAAATTCCTTTTGTTTTCTTAGGATAAGG
Source organism: Pelusios castaneus (assembly GCA_007922175.1). Classification (NCBI taxonomy): domain Eukaryota; kingdom Metazoa; phylum Chordata; order Testudines; family Pelomedusidae; genus Pelusios; species Pelusios castaneus. The sequence continues at coordinate 7,506,328 of ML685862.1, forward strand.
TTTATTAAGTTAGTAGTTAATAAAGTTCATTATATTTGTTCTTAGTAGTATTTTAATGTGGGAAAGTAACTCTGAGCAATCTTTGCTGTGAGTACCTTACAGATTGAATCCTGGGTCTCTGGCTGCTTCTCTATAGGAATTGGAGAGGGGCACTGGAGAGGGGCAACTGAATGAATTCCAGCCCACCCAAAGGTTACACATACACAAAAGAACCAATAAATAAATAAGTAAATAAATATGGTCACCCTTTTCTCTCATGATACATTTTTAAACCCAAGGGGTTTTTTATTTTGTTTTGCTAAATCTCTGTAATCTCAATAAGCAAGGAAATCAGATTTACAAACTAGGATAAAGAAAAATTCAGATAGCAATAGCTAGCTCCAAATGCCCCCTTTAGAACTGGAGTTGTCTGGCTTTGCCAGATTTAAAGAGGAAGATCTAGGAAACGTGTTGTGGAAAAAAGCTGTTAAAATACAGTACAGTACAATACAATGCAGAGTGAACACAGAGAGGAATATACCCAGATTATTATTACAACTGGGCAAGAAATGCTCTTCCCATCCCAAAATAATTTTAGATATTTCAAAAAATGTTCAGTCCCCTGAATCAGCAAGAAAAGTCAACGTAAACATCTTTTAAAAAAATCAGGTCAATCAAAATATTTTGTTTTGATAATTTTAAGATGTTCTGATTTCAACCTTTAAATTTACTTTACTTTTTTCATGAAAATTCAACTTAAATTTCAAAACAAAAAGTTGTATCAAATAATAAAAAGGAAGTTTTTGTTTTGAAAATGTCAACCAGAACTGGATAGAGCATTCTGCACACTATGTAGGGGTGTTACATTTTCTATTTTATTATCTATCCCATTACTAATGGTACCTAACTTTCTGTTAGCCTTTTTGACTGCTGCTGTGTATTGAGCTGAAGTTTTCATGGAATCATCCATGGTGATGCTAAGATTTCTTAATTGAGTGGTAAAGGCTAATTTAGAACCCGTAATTATATGTATGAAGCTGGGATTACTTTTTCCAGTGTGCATTACTTTGCACTTATCAAGGTTAAATTTCAACTATTTTGGTTCCCACTCACCTGATTTATGAGCTTCCCCCTGTAACTGTTCACAGTCAGCTTTGGACTTACCTTAAATAATTTTATACCTTCTTACAAACTTTGCCACTTCACTGTTCACTCCCTTTTCCAGATCATTTATGACTATGTTAAACAGCACTGGTCTCTATAGATCCTTGTGGTATGACTAGAGAAATTCTCCAGTCTCTACTTTGTATTTCTGATCTCTATTTTGAATAAGCAAGTTACTCCATCCTCAGATGGAAGCTGCAGACCCTGAGTATGCTTACTGAAAATTTAGGATTTCTTAGATGGTGCACGGGCAAAGAACTATGTGCATGTGACTCAGCAGAATCACAGCTGAGAGGTAAATGACAACAGTGAGCATGTGCAAGATTAGCAACTTCTGATCATGTGCAGTAAGGCCTGACAGAGAGGTCAGTTTGCTGAATACCTGACTGGTCAGAACCCACTCCTATCAATCACAGCTTGTTTTAAAGGTCAGAACTGTCAGTCAGAATTCTGAGGTAATGGTTAAGACTGAGCATGTGCTAGTGAGGTAATTGCTTCTAGGAACAGCAAGATATATAAAGAAAAAACTACACTGTATTAAGAGTTTTGGAGTCCCTAGTCTGAATCTGGGGGAGAGGGGAAAAAAAAAAGAGAGAGAGAGAGAGAGAGAGAGAGAGAGAGAGAGAGAGAGAACTGGGAATCGGGAATCGGGAATCCAGCAAGTGAAGACCAACCCCACTTCCCACTCCACCCAATAAAAAATCCCCAGAAATGAAAACTGCTGCAGAGAGAAAGGGAAGAAAACTGGCACAGATCAGAGCTGACTGACCAGGAACTGAGTAGCACCAACAGTGATTTTTAAAAGGAAATGTCAACAGACTTATAAATAAGCTTAATAGTCTTGTAATCATAGGTTAGTATAAGTATAGGATAGTACAGAGGGTTAGTGTGTGTGTGTGTGTATATGGATAAGAATTCTGTTATTAATTGCAATATATCTATGTAAACTTTAAGGCACTTTAAGAGCTGCTGTCAGCAATATGTTGCAAACTTGCAACAAATTGCTTCGCTTAGAAGCATTTAAACTATATGCTTTTGTAGTTTAAGTGCTCTTTAACTTACAGTAAGGGATTTGTGTCTCAGGGATTTTGTGCCTTGTTTAGTATTTTTATATAATATTGTAGTAGGAATATTAGTTACATCAATAAAAGATACTTTGTTTTGGAAAGAATACTGCCTGTGTCAATTATTTTATCAGAAGATTATATTTGTGACCTTTAGTGTTTCCTTAAAAACCCCAGAAACTTCTGCCTTGGGAAGAACTAAAGGGGACTTTAGGGAGATTATTATAGCAATGTCCCAAAATTCATTTTTTGAGTGACAGGGAGACCCCACAATTTACCTGTTTCCATTGTGAAAACTGACCATTTCTTACCCTTTGTTTCCTGCCTTTTAATCAACAGTTGATCCATGAGAGGACATTCTTCATTCTCCTGTGGCTACTTAAAAGTTTTAAGAGCCTTTTCTGTGAGATCTAGTAAAAGGCTTTCTAAAACTTCCAGTGTACTTTATCCACTGGATCACCCTTGTCCACATACTTGTTGATACACTCAAAGAATTCTAATAGATTGGTGAGGCATGATTTCCTTTATAAAAGTTGTGTTGACTCTTACCAACATATCATATTTAACTGTGCCCGATAATTTACTATAATTTCTACCAGTTTGCCTGGTACTAAGATTACTCTTAACAACCTTAATTGCCAGGATTGTCTCTGTAGCCCATTTAAAAATCATCATTATATTAGCTATCTCTTCAGTCATCTTGTACAGAGGCTATTTTTAGCAGTAGATTACATTCTATAAGTTAATAGTTCTGTAATTTTATATTTCAGTTCCTTCAAAAATCTTGAATAAATACTAGCTGTCCCTGGGAACTTATTGCTGTTTAATTTATCAGTTTGTTCTAAAACCTCTTATGTTGATTGGTCTGCCAAAAAGCTTAGCTCTCATGTGAGTATCTCTCCCACATCCTCTGCAGTGAAGACCAATGTGAAGAATTAATTCAGCTTCTCTGCAATTGTAACCCATATGCCTCTCTTTGAGAGACCTACTGAGGGTGGGTTACTGTTGGTGGGCAGATTAGCTACCCACAACTAGAAACTTCCAGAAGCAGGGAGTGGTAGCATGTTGAGCATGCTCCACAGGGTGTCCTGCTGGTGTGATGTGTTGTGGTCAGTCAGATCACATGAGAGCAGCAGTCTGTGCAGACAGCAGGCAGGAGCTGCTTTGAGAAGAGCCCATGTGCTCAGTTTTCAGGAGAGAAGCTGAGCCAGGAGTGAACACGATGTTTTCTCCCTGTAATGGAGTCATCTGCAACAGACCTTGCAGGCATGCATATGGGACTGAGGGCTGGTTGCAAAGGAGAAGAAAAAGCCTGCATGGAATGCTACAGAGGATTCCAGCAAAGGAAGACAAGGACAGCTATTTCTTGCCACTCAAGCCTCTACACTGGAACAGAGACTGTAGCTGAGAGTTGGGTGAACTCCACCTGGACTTTGGGACTCTTGGGTATCTTGCCTGCGGGGTTTTCTGTAGGGATTGTTCTTGGTTAATTGTATTTTGTTTTCTTAGGATAAGATTTATTTAATTAGTAGTTAATAAAGTTCATGGTTATGTTTGTTTTTAGTAGTATTTTAATGTGGGATGGTAACTCTGAACAGTCTTTGCCGTGAGTCCCATACAGACTAGATCCTGGGTCTCCAGCTGCTTTCTCCATAGGGATTGATTTCTGTGAGGCACTGGAGAAGGGCAACTAAATGAATTTTAGCCCACCCGAAGGTTATACAATGGCCTTGTCTTCTTTGAGTACTCCTTGGTCGTCTTGGTCATCTGCCTATTTGTCAGGCTTCGTGCTTCTGATATATTTAAAACAAAAAACAAAAAAATCCTCCTGCTGTTAGTGCTTGAACATTTAGCAAATTGCTTCTCAAATTCTTTCTGCCTGCTGTAGTTATCTGCCAGACTTTGTGCAATATTATGCTCACTGTGATCTGAATCCCAAATATTAAAGGATGCCTTTTTACATCTAATGGCCTCCATTACTCAGCTGTTTAGCCATAGCAGCATTTTATTTTATTTTTTTTGGTCCTTTTATTGTCTTTTCTGATTTGAGGTATCCTTTTAGTCCAAACTTCCATTACGATATTTTTAAGTAGTCCCCATCCTGCTTGCAGGTATTTAACCCATTGTTAGAGCTGTTTGATTTCTAATATCCTCAGAGAAATACTATGTTTTTGTAATTTTTTCCTTTAACTCAACTGTTACATTCATAAAGGATGACCCACGGACTGCTCAGCTGATGTTGTGTTAAACCAGTTAAATGGTCTTTATTGATTTTACCATATTTTTCCAATCATTTTGAGAAAATAACTTCTGCTCTGCTTAAATCTTTTTACCAAGCACCATGCACACACAAGAACTGAGAACCAATACTGAAACAGCATAAACTGGAAATGTTTGAAATTGAAGGTACACTTTTAGAATATGTTGTACATATGTTAAGTGGAAGACAGGACCACATAGATGAGAGTATAAAGGAAATGTATGTAAAACATGTAGAAAGTCACAATTACTGGAAGACAAACTGTCTGGATGGGTAATATTAATGAGTTGCTGGGGTGCTGATCACCATGTAAGAAAAGTCTGAACATTGGCAGATGATTGTTTAGTATCATGGCTGAGGATAAGATAAATTAATTACTCTTTCATCTTTGATTTTTAGGCTGTCCATAAAAAATATCTACTTTTTGTTTCCTGAAATAATTAGAGTATTAATGTTGCCCCTGTACTACTAAGGCAAATAAAATAATTAATAAACTGAAATATATTAAAGAAGAAATATGACAGGCCTTTACTGATGTTTGTTTCACTTCTAAGTCATCATACTGCAACTCAGTTAATCTAGGTCCAGTTCCTCGTCATAACATTAATTTAAAAAATTAGGTTAAAAGTCCACTTTGTATATATTCCTCCTTTAATCCTGATTGAATACAGAAAACAAGCAGCATTTGGATAAACAGTCAATTTCCAAAATGGCAGAGAGTTGTCAGTGGGGTCATCTTACATATTAAGAGTGGAGTTAAATATGTTAATGATCTAAGGAACAGGTTAAAAAGAGTTAGCCCAATACATAGATGACACAATTATTTGACTTAGTGAAGACTAGAGGTGACTGTGAAGTACTTCAGATAAATCTGAAAAAAACAGGTGGACGGGCAGTGCAACAGTAGATGAAATTCAATGCTGATCAAATGCAAGAGTAATGCATAATGGATCAAGTAATTTAAAGCACTCCTGCACATTGCAGGATTTTAACTACAGGCATTCACCAAAAAGAGCAAACTAAATGCCAGTATATATAAGAAATTGGATAGATTGTAATATGGAAAATATCATGCCAACATCTAAATGAATGATCTGCCCTCAAGTGGAATTTTGTGTTTGGTTCTGGTCATCCTCTTTGAAAAAAAGGTGTAAGACAAATGGAAGATATCCGGAGCTGGACAACAAAAATGATTAAGGGTCTGGAGAAACTTCAGTATGTGAATGGATTGAAAAAAACTGAGGCTGTTTAGTTTACAGAGGCAACATAATAGAGTTACAAAGAAGGTAAATTGGGCATTCTTATTTACTTGTTTTTGTAATACAAGAACAACAAGGGTATGAACTGGAAAGGCAAAACTTCATAGTGATCAAAGGAAATAATTTTCCTCCACTTATTATTTACGTGATTAATATATGGAACTCATCGCTGCACGGAATCACTGAGGTCAAGAGCTTAATAGGATTTTAAAATGTATCTGGGATGAGCAAATTCTCTATTGAACTGGTTCCAGCAAATCAAAAATTGCTGTTATGAAACAGCTGAGCAGCCCTATTAAGCTGTTTCTGGGATATCACAGTAGTTATATTAGACAAAAACTTTTCTTAGGGCTTTTTTATTATTATTTGTAAATGTGAAAAATAAATCAGACAAACACAAAAATTTTCACGAGGCAGCAGGCTTGTTGAGCCACCACTCCAGGTTCCGGGCCTCAGGCTACATCGAAGGATTCTGTACCTTAATTATGTTAGACACGTTGCCAACATTCATCCACTTGAAGCTGGAACTTCCAGCTCTTGCTCTTACATTCGGTTCAGCCCCCACCTTCTCCTAGTTCTTTTATTATCGTGAATAACTTTAAGGATATCATAAAAAAAAATCAGCTTGAATAAAGAGTCCAAGTATCAATTACCATGTGTGCAGGCATCTGATCCAATTAAAACAAACGAGTAAAACTAAGTAAAGGCTAGATTGTGGCCTCCAAGTCTGCTCTTAGAAGGGACCCATGGCATGGACCCATTGACACATTACACTATCTTTTCCATCCAAGGCCCTGTGTACAACACTCCTTGTGGCTGGGTTATGTGCAAGGAAAAGGTTTGGTGGCTGAGCAGGCTACGGGTGTCATAGGCAAATGACCCTGAAAGGACGCTGCACATCATCACCCTAGCAGAGCTGCACACAGACTTCATGGAGATTCCCTAGGACAATTGTTGTCTGTATTACCTTACTTTTAAAGCATGTCCCTCTGCAACTCTGGCCAAAGGCAATCTCTGTTTAGTCTACGCAATGCTGTCAGGGAGAAAGAGAGTGATCCACATAGATTCATGGGGCAAAATTTGGGTGACCTTGTTGTCAATGGGAGTTAGGTCCCTAAATACCTTTAAAGATCTGTCCTCTGTCCTCCATCCTCTTCTGTGAATCACTGTTACACGGTTGGTGATCAATTAATCAGTCATTAAAAATTGTTGACTAAGAACACTTCCAGTTCTACACGTCTTGCTAGGTGATGCAAACACATTTTATAATGTGGAAGTGATTTTCTGCTTAGGTTTTTCTGAGCAAGACCTGAAACAGAAATTGTTCTGTTCTGAGCATCTGGTTCTGCATATAGTAGGATTACGGCCAAGCAATTCATCCTGCTCTACCTTTAATCCATATCAAATGGAGGGCAATATAGTTTGTCTGGGGCCAGTGCTTGAAAAACATCATAACTGTAATCTTTGAGAGACAAAACACTCTTAAAGAAGGTTAAAAAACCAAACAAAAAAAACCAACTTTATTTTACTCCCAATGGGTATTTTCAGCTTTTATAAGGGAATCATTTTGAGATGGAAGCTGCTGAGTGCTCTGTCTCTGGACTCCAGCAAGCCTGAATGCCTTTTAGGAGCTTCTGCATGTAAGCATAGCAAGTGAAATGGCATCAGTGAAAAGGGATTATTTTAAATAGTCTCATGTTTGCTTATGTAATTCACAATTGCAGTTTGCCAGTTCCTTGAGTGCCAGAATGAGCCTCTAGAAGGTCCTACCCATGGGACCCAGCACATTTGAAGTCAGGGGCAAGGATAGAATAAACTAGCAAGTCCTGCTGAGACCAATAAGGAAGTGTCTGTATGGGGTAATAAGCAAGCAGTTTTAAGCAAGCAGTTTTCTGAAGTCAGGGCTGCTTGGATGACTCAGAGACAAAATGTCTAGTTAGTGGTGAGTCTTGGAACTGAGAAAGAAGCAGGGAGCTCTCTGATTAACTCCCTCTCTCTACAAGGGGATAAGGGATCTCTGAACTGTTATGGGACCTTGGTGCATGGTCAAGCTGCTCTAGCCCTGCAGAGACCAATGGCCAAAATGGCAGAGACCCAACCTAGTGCCAGGTGAAGCCACCACACGGCTTCCGGCCAGGCGGCAAGGAGCGGATCCTGCCCCATCCAGGGACAAAGAACCAGTAAGGGGAACCTTTATAGTTAAGATGGCCGATGTTCATAGCATCTCTGGACTCATCCTCAGTATGCCATCTGTCTGGGAAGGTGCAAGGGTAGAATCTGGGAGAGGGGATATTGGTTGATTTATTGACGTTTAGTACTTATGAGTTAATCTTACTCTTCTCCTTCCCCAATCCTATTTTTCAAGCCCCATTAAAGTCGCCGTTTGTTCTACTGTTGTTTTTCCAGTTGTGTCATTCTGGTTTTGGGACTTGGGCTGCTGTACTCTATTGTTCCTGTATGCTCCCTGCCCATTAGAAGCATTATTCATTGGCCTACAGGACAACACCCCTTGTGGCTCAGACACATGAGGAGTCACCTCAGGTGGGGGTAACAGGCATCAGAAAAAAATCTATGCTCCAACCCATGCAAGGAGAAGGAGAAACTCCTCCCAGTAGCAATTACCAAGGAGAAGACTTAAGACAACCTTGCCTTCAAACATAACCCTGACTTCAGCATCACAGACAGGGGCTTCTCACCACAAAGTAAATTTCATCACCTGCATGTATTTAGTTATTAGTGCTTCTCACTGTATTTGGAATTTAGTAACAGAATTAAAAGATGATGATTTCCTAGGATGTGCTGTGGGTGGGCCATCAAACACCCTCCCTAGTGGCCAGATGTGGCATTGCACTCATTTTGCTGGTAAGACCCACCTTACTTTTCCCCAACTGGGTGTCAATCAATCCACTTGCACAGATCAGGACAATGAGAAGTCAAAATAAACTAATCAAAACAAGCATGTCTCCTTTAATGAAGCCTAATGGAAGCAACACTTGGAATAACAGTTCAAAGGTCCTTCTCTTATGACCCGAGCTCACAAAGGTGCTGGAACTAGGAAAAAGGAATGTAACATACAGAAATAAAACTCCCACAGCTGTGCTCTAGTCAGTGGTGGCACAGAGTAAATATGTCTGTCTTGATTGTCCTAGTGGGGAATTCTGTCCTTAGCAGCCAGCAGGAGGTTCCTAGCCAGGTAGCCTCTCCATTGTCAGGGGGGATCAGTGGGACTAGAGGAACCTGAGTGCTCTCCACCAATGCCATCTAACGCATGAGGCTGCAGCACATTTCTTCTGGGAAGGGCCTTTGAAAGAAACCAGATCGCTAACAACGAAACAGGCACTCAGGAAGCAAAGACTTGAGCTTCAGTTTCTCAGAAACCTCACTGATGCTATCAGCTGATAACTCCGTGAAGTCCAATAGAGACTTTACTATTGTTATTGATTTTTATGTAGAAGGTGATCATATACTATGTTGATGAGTGGTAGTCTGGTAATCTAAAAAATTTTGATAGATAGCTAGACAGGCAAAAATCTTTATTATCCAACAGTTAAGGTCATAATATGTGTAACATGCCATAAGTGGAGCTGGTTTGGAAACCCACACATTTCCCATGCAAAAATATCAGATTTCTGCCAGAATTTATGTTTGAAGTTGTAACAAAAATCTTAATTTCACATCAATTTGATATGACATTATGAAATAAAAAATGAATGTCAAAATGTAGAAATAAAACAAAAGAAATAGTTCATTCTGACTTAAAAATATCATTTAATATTATTTTTTTAAAAACAAAATATTAATAGTTTTTTACTTTCAGTTTAGGATTTTTGGCTCCTCCCTCTCACCCCCTTCCCTTTTCCTCTTCTTATTTTATACAGGTAAAGAGCATGAGAAAGGAAAAAATGTGTAAGCAATGAGAACCTCCCTTTCATCCCCATCCCACCCTTTACACTTTCTTTTACTGTTTTGCAGTTGGAAACATTTGGAAAAAAATTAAGTGTATGAAAGTATAAGGAAATACATTTTTCACAATTCTACTGTTTTGTTAGATAACAATAAAATGTGTAAAAATGGTTTATTTCCAAACTTTTGTACATTTTCTTAATGTTCCACTGCTTTTTCCAAAAAGGTGAGGAAATAAAAAAGGATGAGAAAGGAGGGATAAAAACAAATCCTAAAATGGAAAACTGAACATTTTGATTTCCAAAAGGTGAGAAGAAAAAAAGCAATTCAAGTTAAAATAAAATGGAAAATGTCATTTTATTTTAAAATGTCAGTTCAAAACAACATTTTTCACTTTGAATTTTCATGTTGGAAAATCAAAAAATGTTGCTGAAATCTACTTCTTTTCACAGAAAATGTCAATTTTCCCAAAACTACATTTTCTAACAGGACTTTTTTTCTGGGAAAAAAAAATCAGAACATACATGACATGAAGAAAACAAAAGCAAGGAAATGAAATACAGACAAATACCTTACTCATGCCACAGACACCATACTTCATCACCTGTAAAGCAGCTGACAGTCTGTCAGAGATAGGACACTAGACTATATAGAATATGGGGTTGATCTATCACATCAGTTCCTATGTTCCAGAGACCAAACACCATCACATTAACTCTCTATCTTTAGGAAAGTTGTCTTTCAGCATTTCCTTTACCAAACACAAATTGCCATGCAAAAATTGAGTATCCCAATTAAAGGACCCTTCTGAAAATGGCTTCTGATACTGTTTATTGTGTACATTTAATAAGAAGTTGTGAGCACAGGACAGTTTACTAATGCTGTATGTTTCTGTAGATTTTCTCTTCTTGTACACTTTCCCATGATAAAGCTATGTCATAGAATTTAGTTCATGCTGTAAGAGAAAAGAAACTGACATATGCCTCCACAATTCTCCCACAAGCCCAGTGCAATTTACTCACTCCTTTTTCATGTAAAACTTGTGTTGATTTAAATGGAAGTTTTCTGTGCATACAGACTCCAGGGTTGGGTCCACAGAGCTCCAAGTTCTGTTCTGGATGCTATACAGGTATTTTAATTGTCTGTCCAGGTGCACAGAAATATGGAACTGAATATTTTGTCAAATCCTTTTCCAGTTCATGGTTAACTTGGGTCTGCTCAGCCCATATTGCCAGACAATGCTCTATCTTTTTAGCAGCTTCATAAGGGAGCTTTAATCTCTGACAGGTGATTGAATTAATTTGCTGAAGTATGTGACCATATTTAACAACATTTGCAACTCATGCACTTTCTGGTTTGGAGCCAAGCTTTACATAATTATTTCTATTTTTCAGCTGTCAAGTCTGACACATTTCCTGGGATCCTGATTTTAGCCATTCTGAGCCACACTTCCCCTGATCGAAACATAGTCCTTCATCTTTAGCTTCTTAAGCACCTGACGGACTTGTATTCTTCCAGGACTGCAAACTATAATACTATATAGAGAGGCTGGCAATCCACCGAGATCCTCAAACAACTCTGCTATGATTTTATCAAACACATCTAAAAATCTTTAATACTAGTTCCAATGAAAGGCAATTTTAAGAACTTCACCAAACACTAGGTATGTGATTTTGAACTATTTTCCCTAACTGAATTTGTCAGAAACTATTTGAGATATCCATTTGTTGAACTTCATTAGATTGGTGATTCAGTAGAATACATTTTTCTTTCCTTTTTAGCTATTACTCTGGTTACCATAAGAAGGACGCTGAATATGGTTGTCTCCATGCCCTATACCATATTCCTTTGATTTAGCAGCTGAAAAAACTGTTGTCAACTCACAAAATAGCTTTAAACTTAAACAACGCAAAGGATTGTTACAATGGCAAATGGGGCGCCTGTAAAATGTTAGGGACAACTTATAAAACAAAGAGCAAATGCCAAATAGCTCATCCAATCAGCCCATTAAGATGTCCTATGAAGGGAGGCTGAGAATATTGTGAATGAGTCAGCGTCCTGTAGCAGCCACAGGTCATGAAGTCATATTAAACAGTATCACAGAAAGTGTTCTTACGGGATGGCAGATTAGTGTATCCTTGTTTGGCTCAAATAAGGTTCAAGGGCACATATATTATATATTTTTATATATATTATATATATTTTATATTTATTATATATTTTCCTAATATAGAAATATTTTTGGTACTGTAGACAGTGCTGTGGAAGATGAACAAAACCCAGCAAATCTTGACATTTTTATTACTCTTTTCTGGGAGGTAATTTTTACCTACAGTGGTTTTACCATTGCCTTATCTAGTTGAAAAACTGCCTTTGGTGTGTGTGTGTGGATATGTCTATACTGCAAGAAAAGACCCACGGCAGCAAGTCTCAGGCTATGTCTACACTTGGCCAAATAAGTCAATTTTGCTAAGTCGACTTAACAAAGTCGACTTAACTTAAGTGGACGTTGTTAAGTAGACTTAGCATATACACACTATAAAATTAGGTCGACTTAAGGTGAACCTTGCAAAATCAACTTAGAGCGTCCACACTGGACGCCTAAGTTGACTTGTAGGGGCTAGGTGGACCTGCGGCTGGTCCATGGTGGCAGGGAGGGCACCTCTTTCAAAGTGCCAGGGAGCTCAGCATTTGCCTCATTATACAATGGGGGCTGAGCAGGACAGAGACGGGGCAAGGTATCGGAGCAGAGTGAGCAGGGCTGTGTCCTGCCCTGTGGGTGGGCACGCTAGGCTCTGGCTGTGCCAGCCACCCTGGCAGGGAGGGCAGTGGGGGAGCCCTGTAGGCCCTTTATGTCGACCTAAAGTCAATTTAGGGCTAATCCGCGTCTACACTGGCTAAGTCGACTTAATAAAGTCGGTTTAATAAAGTCGACTTAAAATTTCCTTAAGTCAACTTAAGCAGCAGCTTAAGTTGACTTAAGGAAATTGTAGTGTAGACGCAGAGTAAATTAAGTCGACTTAAGCAGGCTTAAGTCGACTTAACTTACAAGTGTAGATGCACTCTCAGAGCCTGGGTCAACTGCCTTGGGTTTGTGCCACAGAGCTAAAAATAGCAGGTGTAGATGGTTAGGCTAGGGCTGGAGCTGAGGCTCTGGGACCCACCTCCTTTGAGGGCTGGGGCAAGAGCTTGGGGGCCAGGGGAAGGAGCGAGCTGGGGGAAGAGGGGGCCAGAGGAAGAGCTCAGGTGCTGGAGCCATGGGAGGGGAGCCCATGGGAGGAGCACAGGGACCAGGGTATGTAGGGTTGGTGGGGGCAGGGGAAAGTGCACTCAGCTGGGGGCTAGGTGCATGGAGCCAGGAGAAGAGCTCAGGTGCCAGGGCCAGGGGAAGGATGTAGCTGGGGTAAGTGGGGGCCAGAGAAAGAGCTCAGGTGCTGGGGCCATGGGAAGGGGGATGCTGGGAGAATAGCTCAGGGCTTGGGGTACGTGGGGCCGGGGGTCAGGGGAAGGTGTGCATGGCCAGGAGAAGAGTTTGGGTGCCAGAGCCGGGGGAAAGGAAGGACCAGCGGAAGAAAGCTGAGGCTGGGGGATGGAGGAGGGAAAGAGATCAGGAGCTTATGCCCAAACCTCTTTTCTATATAGCAGTGCCTCTGCTTGTCAGGTCTTAGCATGAATCCAAATGCCAACACCACTCTTTTTAACTCTGTAGTGTGAGTCCAAGCCAGTTGTCCTGGTCTCTGAGACTTGCTGTGAGGCACTTCTCCCCTCCTTCCCCTCTCCCCCCCAGTATAGACATATCCTTTGCGTTTAGCTCAGAAAGTGAGCGAGAGAATAATATCCTTCTCCCATAGAATAGTCATCCTTAGATCCCAAAGGAAGGGGATCAAGGTGGGGCAGAGCAATGTTACACTTGGCACATCCATGAACTCTAAGCCCACCTCCAAGGATGCTGCTTGTGAGTCACCTAACATGGAATCCACATGAGCAAGCACTTGAACAAGAAAAAATGGTTACTAGCCTTTAATAACTGTTGTTCTTTGAGATGTGTTGCTCATGTCTATTCTATGACCTGTCCTCCATCACTGTCATCAGAGTTGAAGGCAAGAAAGCACAGTCAGTGGTGTCTCAGATACTGGCATATAAGTGCAGGGCTCCAGAGGGCACCAGAATCAAGCCCTATAGATATCACTAAGGCAAAAATCTTCAATAGCTGGACACGTGGGTGCACATAGACCTAAGATGGAATGGATGTGAGCAACACATCTTGAAGAACAACAGTTACAAAACTGTTTTTCATTGTATACATATTTCATAATCACCAGCAAGTTCAGAACAATATACGCTTTCTTCAAAGAGCTTACTCAATATACTTTTATAGGACCTTATGTACTTTTATATTCTGTCAGCTAGGTGGACTGTTCATTTTGGCAAGTTCCAAAGGGGTAGCCATGTTAGTCTAGCTCAGCAAAACAAACTAAGAATCCTGTGGCACTTTTAAAGACTAACAAATTTATTGCATGATCTTATTTGTTAATAAATGAATTTGTTAGTCTTTAAAAGTGCCACAGGACTCCTTGTTTGGTTTTTTTTTGGTTGTTTGAACCTTTTCTTCTCCTCTTTTCTTCTCCACCTTGTTAGTTTGATGCTGGAGTTTTGGCAACTGGCCATGATGTAAGCTTCACCTCTGCCCTCTTTCTTGGATAGCGTATCAGCTATCTTGTTCTCCAACCCCTCATTATGTTTAATGTTCATTAACTTCAAAAAGAGCAACTATATGAAAATGAGGAAGCTAGTAAAAGATACAGTTACAAGGGTAAAGTGCCTGCAAACTGCATGGAGACCATTTAAAAACACGACAATACAGGCTTATCCTAAATGTATACCCAAAATAAAAATAATAGGACCAAAAAAAAAATTGCCACCATGGAGAAACAGCAGAGTAAAAGAGGCATTTGGAGGCAAAAAAAAAGCATCTTTCTAAAATTAGAAGTCAAATCCTAGTGAGGAAATCAGAATGGAATATAAATTCTGACAAGTCATGGCAAGTCAAGAAAGAGTTTGGCGAGCAAGAAGCTAAAGAAAAAAAAACTAACAGCAAACGAAATTTTAAATAACCAGAATCATCCTGGTCACTGGGGCTGCTGGATGATCAGGGTGCTAAGAGAGCACTCAAGGAAGACAAAATTGCCACATAGAAGCCAAATGAATTCCTTTCATTGGTTTTCACCTGAGAGGATGTGGAGGACATCCCACACGCAAGCCGTTCTTATTATATGACAAATTTGAGGAACTGTCCAAGACTGAAGTGATATTAACCTTCTTGAAAAGGGTGTTTTGAAGCTTAGCATAGTAGTCATTTAGAACATTTTCAGGTGCAACAGCTACCTGACTTATTAGAATGTACTTGTGTACTACCTTAGAATTCCAGTGCAGGGACAGTAACAGGGACCAGATATTGCCACCAGAGGTCTAAGAAAACAATGGGTATGATTCACATTGGCTTACACTTACCTACAGTCATTTATACTCCCTGGGCAAAGGGACCATTACATGCTATTAACACTCAGTCTTTCATGACATTGTGCTGGGCAATGGCCAAGTGTTATTGCAAGTCCAAATGTCTACAGGGCATGCTCCCCTCAGCTTACTTCACCTAATTGTACGAGAAGTCACAAAACATCATTTTCAGCAGTCCCATTGTGCTCTGTCATGCTCTCTCACAGTCCTCATCAACCCCCTTGTTTTCTACTTTCCCTTTTCCTTGGCTCTCCTCTAAAAATCACCAAGGAGCAGATCGTTCTGGCATGGATCTGTCTTCCAGGTGAGTCCATAAATTCTGTTTGCCTTCTCTAACCACTTAAGACAAGCAATAATGCAACAAGATTATTTACTAATGAGCGATCAAATCATTTCACTTCTTTTTATCTCTTCTATTGAAATTCCAGGGCGTGCCTTCTCTAACCACATAAAACAAGCAATGATGCAAAAGGATTATTTCCTAATGAGAACTCGAACCCTTTCAGTCCTGTTGTATCTCTTCTCAAATGCAAGGGTGTGCTACCTCAACATATTCATAAAGATAGATTAAGAAATGTCTTAATTTTCAGTGCAGCCAGCGATTTAACTAGATTCAGTCTCTCTCTCTCTCTCTCTCTCTCTCTCTCTCTCTCTCTCTCTCTTTGTGCTGAGCAAATGGAAAGGATCTCACAGCCCATTAAGCAGGCAGTTCAAGTCATAAAGTGCAGCACCGAGGCACTCTCACTCTGGTGGAGCAGTGGGTTTAATTTGCCACTGATGTGCTTACAAAACTAAAGGCCTGGCAAAGCTTTTACTTAGGATTCTTATGAAATCTCAGATAAACAGCACACCATATGTGTCTCTCAACTCCTACAGACTGGTAAAGTTACTTCAGGGAGCAGAGCACTAAATGTTATTTTCTTTAAGTAATGTTGTCTTTGCCAGTCTTTACTCAGTCTGGGAATTAGCTAAACTGCAAACTCTTCAGCCAATATAAAAACCATAAACAGTTAACAATATGTATGCTGTAAGGTATACTTCTAGGTTAGGTCTCAATAGCCATGACTAGTGGATCAGATCCTCAGCTACTGTAAATTTACAGTACTGTAAAAACTCCATTTAAGTCAATTGAGCTATATCGGTTTACACCAACTCAGGATTTTGCCTTGTATTTTTCCTCAAGATATTTTCATCAAGTTAAAAAGAAGATCTGATAATACACTGAAATTCTACTATGAATAAGTGACTTTTGAGGGCTTTTTAAAATTCACTACTATCTATAATAATTTACATAAATGTTAGTTTGAGTAGAAATTATTCAGATTTCATTTTTCATGATGTTTTTCATTGAAATTTCACTTTTAAAGAGAAGATGTGAATTTACGTTTTGCAGAGGAAGGCTAGATATACATCATTCAGATTGGAATTTTTCAAAATATATTTTGATCAACTTTTAAATTAAAAAAAAACTTGAAAAATCAGAGTCAAATTTTGAAGAAAAAAACCTCCAGCATATTTTAAAACAGTTTTACAGTCAACTGTAAAATACAGGTTGAAGCCCAGCCTGAAACTGATTTGGAATACAAAAATTAATGTGACGAAGGCCAAAATTAGCCTCTTATGCTTCTTGACCCTGAAATCTGATCTATATGAGAAAAACCTGGCATTTATGCAAAATCTCAGTCAAGGAAGTAAACAGGGCTTCAACTGCCACAAAATTACAATGTACAAGGGCTACAATTCTGATTAATATCAAGTAGTGGATCAGGTACTGCCACAGTTAAAAAACATCAATCCCTGCAGTTTGAGCTAAACAGGCAAGTTCTCTAGCTGAGAACTGTACAGATTCATGCTGTGGCAATCAGGCAGAGGGAACAGATATTAACCAGTGAGTTATTCTGGGTCCAAATGGGAAGATCAGGACCTTGA
The DNA here is from genome assembly GCA_007922175.1 of Pelusios castaneus. NCBI lineage: Eukaryota > Metazoa > Chordata > Testudines > Pelomedusidae > Pelusios > Pelusios castaneus. The sequence goes on from ML685862.1 coordinate 7,523,403, forward strand.
TTACCTACTGAAGAGGCTGAATTGCACTGGTGCAACTGTCAGCAGAAATTGGCAAAATTAGTCTATGACATATAAAGAAATCTGGCTCTCAGCAATAACAACCCAGTTAGAACTAAAAGTGTAAAGGAACTACACAGACATAGTTGGTTTCAAAAGAACTGTGTCTACTAACTATACACAAACACAAAAGGCCTAGGAGTAATATGTTTATACTGTTCCTCTGCTAGGATTTGCCAGATTTGCACTGCTGTGAGTGAAACTGCAGCTTCCATTCATTTTATGTCTGCACGGAGAAAGTGGTTTGCTCCTAACAAAAATAAATAAGTAATCAAACCTTATATGGTTGCCTTGAAAAAAATGGTTTTAAAAAATGTTTCTATACAAGTTTATAGATGACAAATGAGAATGACAGCAATAATAAATGAAGATATTAGATCTTTTGAAGATATTTGATTTCCCACTCCCCCCCACACCTTTTTTTCTTTTTTCTTTTTGCATACAGCGACTTACTGCTGTGATGCTGTCTGTATTCAGTATAATTTTAGCTTGGTTACGTGACTACTTGGGAATGCAATATGCTCATGCTTTGCACAAATGGCTATATAATGTTTTATTAAGGACAGCAAATACCCATCAACCTAATCAAAAAAAAATGCTGTTTCAGTGGTTATGGGGCTTTTAAATCTGGTCCATGATGACAGGGATGAATGGCTTTATTGTATTAACAGTTGCCACTGCCATAACACTGAGAAAAAGATTTAAAAAAATAAAAGTAGTGTCTCTTCTGTTGCCCCAGTGCAGCAAATCAGTGCTTCTGAGCAGACTTCTGGACAATAGTTTTTATGATGGTTGCAGCCGTGAACAAAGATGCTTTTCTTCACCTATCTTTCTCCATCAGAAACAACGAGAGTCCTGTGGACCTTAAAGACTAACAGATTTCTTCGGGCATAAGCTTTAGTGGGCTGCAACCCTCTTCGTCAGCCACAAGACTCTCGTTTTTGCTGTATACAAACTAACACGGCTACCCCTCTGGAACCTTTCTCCATCAGCTTTCCAATTTACTTAGGAAATCATGGACAATCTTAAACCATTTCATGCTATCCAGTCATTTATTTCCCTCTATGTTCACTAAATTCTTTTCCCAAAACCATTCTTTGGTTAGTATAAGTATTCACTTATCGCGCAGGTGAATTTCGAGCAAAGACGAGCTCAGCTGATTTGAAATCATGTGGATATTGTTAAAGAAAGGGACACCTGGATGCTGAAGGTAGATTAGCTCTTTTGATAACCAAGATCTTCTAGATACTCCCAAGCATTCTGCCCATTTCAAGATTATTGTCTGTTACTCATTCGGAACCACTACCGCAAAAAGAAGTGCCTGTGGGGAAAATGTTGCACCAGGAAGCTCTTTTTGGTTGATCTTTCTTAATTCCCAAGAAACACCACTACCAAGAGTAAAAATTTTAGAAAGAGAAGCATTCTCCATTGGTTTAGAGTACATATGGGTAACACATAGCCTAGGCTATACCTCTCTGCCAGAGAGTTGCCTATAGGACATTTCTCTGGTCACCAGTAGGGGCTCAGAGAGGATATTACCTGATTCTCCATAAATTTTCTTTCATATACTCAATGCTATTATTACTAATGAATTGATTAATTTATAAATAGTACTCAAAATCCCCAGTCAAAATCAGAGCCCCAGGATGCTAGGCACTGTACAGCCAATCAGAACACAAAGCTCTTGCCTCAATGAGCATCAATGTAAAGAGAGTAAAAGAGATGCAACATGCAATCAAAGCATTGTCAAATTATCAGTCTTATTAACTCATCCACTTTTTCAATAAAGTCATCGGGTCCTCGCCACATTCTTATCAAGGAGCACAACTCGTTCTGCAAATAAATTATATTTATTTTAATTAAATATTCTGCACTATGCTTTCTTCTTTTGATGTAATGCCCCTATTCACTCTTTGCATTCATCAGTCCTCAGGTTATCTTTGATTTCTCTCCTAGAGGTCATACCATCCCCTAGCCCAGGAGTCATATTTGGGGACGGGTTCCTCACCTTACCTTATGCTTGGACACCAAAATGAGGCCTTTAAAAGTGAACATTGCTTTTGGTCATTCACTGTTAGTCCTGGCCAGGAAAAAAACAAAGAGCACCTGTGAGTTACCTTTCATCCTTCCTCTGAGCCATCTAGAAATCTTTGGAAAGCATTCAATTTGGAGATAATTGTGTACTTTTTCTTTCATGTGTGTGGCTGAACAATTAAGTCCAGCCCATTGCTTTCTGTTATGTGCATGAGAGCAAGCAATGCTCTAAGATGAGTCAGCCATCTCTCCCCTAACTCATTGTTCCATTAAAGACAAATGGATCCACCCGGACACCTCCAGCTGCAGAATCTAACTGTTACATTACATGAGATGGTAGAGTTCAGGATCCTGATCAATGGAAGGAAGGAAAGAAGCAGAACACACACCCTGGACTTCAGAAAAAGCAGATTTTGGCTCCCTTAGGGAGCTGATGGGCAGGATCCCTTGGGTGGCTCATCTGAAGGGGAAAGGTGTCCAAGGCAGCTGGCTGTATTTTAAAGAAACCCTGTTAAAGGCACAGGAAGATACCATTCCGATGTGCAGAAAGAATACCAAATGTGGACGGCACCCAGCGTGACTTAGCAGAGAACTCTGCGGGGAGCTGAAGCATAAAAGGGAAGCTTACAAGAAGTGGAAGCATGGACAGATGACAAGGGAGGCGTATAAAGATATTGCTCGGGACTGCAGGGATAAAATCAGAAAGGCCAAAGGACAATTGGAGTTGCAGCTAGCAAGAGATGTGAAGGATAACAGAAAGGGGTTCTATAAGTATGTCAGCAACAAGAAAAGGATCGGGTTGGTGTAGGTCCCTTACTGAATGGGGCAGGCACCCTAGTGGTGGATGATGCAGAAAAGGCTGAAGTACTCAATGGTTTTTTTACTTCAGTCTTCACAGGGCGGGCCAGCTCCCAGGCTACTACACAGGGTAACGCGGACTGGAGAGAAGAGTGGCCCTCGGTGATGAAAAGTCAGGTTAGGGAACACTTAAAGAAATTGGATGTGCACAAGTCCATGGGGCCGGATGAACTGCATCCGAGGGTGCTGGGGGAGTTGGCTGAAGTCATTGCAGAGCCGCTGGCCATTATCTTTGAGAACTCGTGGCGAACGGGGGAGGTCCCAGAGGACTCGAAAAACGCAAATATAGTACCCACCTTCAAGAAAGGGAAAAAGGCGGATCCGGGGAACTACAGACAGGTCAGCCTCACCTCAATCCCTGGGAAAATCATGGAGCAGGTCCTCAAAGATTCCATCCTGAAACACTTGGAGGAAAACAGAGTGATCAGGAACAATCAACATGGATTCACCAAGGGCAAATCGTGCCTGACCAACCTGGTTTCCTTCTATGATGAGATGACTGGATTTGTGGATGCGGGAAGTGCCGTTGACGTGGTATACCTTGACTTTAGCAAGGCTTTTGATACGGTTTCCCACAGCATTCTTGTCGGCAAGTTACAGAAGTATGGGTTGGATGAGTGGACCGTAAGGTGGATAGAAAACTGGCTAGATCGACGGGCTCAGCAGTTAGGAATCAATGGCTCGATGTCTACTTGGCAATCGGTAACGAGTGGAGTACCCCAGGGGTCGGTCCTGGGACCGGTTCTATTCAACATCTTCATTAATTATAGAATCATAGAATCATAGGGTTGGAAGGGACCTCACGCGGTCATCTAGTCCAACCCCCTGCTAAAAAGCAGGACCACTCCCCCTAAATCACCCCAGCCAGGGTTTTGTCTAACCCAGCCTTAAAAATCTCCAAAGATGGAGATTCTACCACCTCCCTAGGTAGCCAATTCCAATGCTTCACCACCCTCCTAGTCAGAAAGTTTTTCCTAATATCCAACCTCAACCTCCCTAGCTGTAATTTGAAACCATTGCTCCTTGTTCTGCCCTCTGTTACCATCGAGAACAGCCTAGCTCCCTCCTCTTTGGAGCAACCCTTCAAATATTTGAAGGTTGCTATCAAATCTCCCCTCAGTCTTCTCTTCTGTAGACTAAATAAGCCTAGTTCCTTCAGTCTCTCCTCATAAGTCATGTGCCCCAGCCCCCTAATCATTTTTGTTGCCCTCCGCTTGCCTCTTTCTAATTTGTCCACATCCTTTCTGTAGTGGGGAGCCCAAAACTGGACACAGTATTCCAGATGCGGCCTGACCAGTGTCGAATAGAGGGGAATTATCACATCCCTCGATCTGCTGGCAATACTCCTACTGATGCAGCCTAATATGCCATTGGCCTTTTTCGCAACAAGGGCACACTGTTGGCTCATATTCATCTTCCCATCCACCATAACCCCCAGGTCCTTTTCTACAGCACTGCTACTTAGCCGATCAGTCCCCAGCCTGTTGTAGTGCATGGGATTTTTCCGTCCTAAGTGCAGGACTTTGCACTTGTCTTTGTTGAACCTCATGAGGTTTTTTTCGGCCCAGTGTTCCAATTTGTCCAAGTCTCCCTGGATCCTGTCCCTGCCTCCAGAGTATCTACCATTCCCCCCCTGCTTAGTGTCATCCGCGAACTTACTAAGAACGCAGTCTATCCCATCATCAAGATAAGCCTTGACTTTAGCAAGGCTTTTGATACGGTTTCCCACAGCATTCTCATCGGCAAGTTAAGGAAGTATGGGTTGGACGAGTGGACTGTAAGGTGGATCGAAAACTGGTTAGATCAACGGGCTCAGCGGGTAGGAATCAATGGCTCGATGTCTGGTTGGCAACTGGTAATGAGTGGAGTGCCCCAGGGGTTGGTCCTGGGGCCGGTTCTATTCAACATCTTCATTAATGATCTTGATGATGGAATAGACTGCGTGCTTAGTAAGTTTGCGGATGACACCAAGTTGGGGGGAATGGTAGATACTCTGGAGGGCAGGGACAGGATCCAGGGAGACTTGGACAAATTGGAACACTGGGCCAAAAGAAACCTCATGAGGTTCAACAAAGACAAGTGCAAAGTCCTGTACTTAGGACGGAAAAATCCCATGCACTGCTACAGGCTGGGGACCGATCGGCTAAGTAGCAGCACTGTAGAAAAGGACCTGGGGGTTATGGTGGATGGGAAGATGAATATGAGCCAACAGTGTGCCCTTGTTGCGAAAAAGGCCAATGGCATATTAGGCTGCATCAGTAGGAGTATTGCCAGCAGATCGAGGGATGTGATAATTCCCCTCTATTCGACACTGGTCAGGCCGCATCTGGAATACTGTGTCCAGTTTTGGGCTCCCCACTACAGAAAGGATGTGGACAAATTAGAAAGAGTCAAGTGGAGGGCAACAAAAATTATTAGGGGAGTGGGGCACATGACTTATGAGGAGAGACTGAAGGAACTAGGCTTATTTAGTCTACAGAAGAGAAGACTGAGGGGAGATTTGATAGCAACGTTCAACTAATTGAAGGGGTGCTCCAAAGAGGAGGGAGCTAGGCTGTTCTCGATGGTAACAGGGGACAGATGAAGGAGCAATGGTTACAAACTGCAGCTGGGGAGGTTGAAGTTGGATATTAGGAGAAACTTTCTGACTAGGAGGGTGGTGAAGCATTGGAATTGGCTACCTAGGGAGGTGGTAGAATCTCCATCTTTGGAGATTTTTAAGGCCAGGTTAGACAAAACCCTGGCTGGGGTGATTTAGTGGGAGTGGTCCTGCTTTTTAGCAGGGGGTTGGGCTAGATGACCTCATGAGGTCCCTTCCATCCCTATTATTCTATGATTCTATGAATTCAGGGTTGAGAAGTGGGAGGAGAAAGAAAGATGAGGAGAAGGCAGGTCTCCATGTGGGGGAGGGGGAGAGGGAGGAAGAATGATGGAAGAGAAAGTAGAATAAGAAGAGCAGCAGAATCACATTCCACAGCATGATGACTGTTGACAAATGTGTCCTTTCTGATGATGACCACTGCATGATCTGTTTTTCCTGCAAAAAGTTTAAACCAATCTCTGGTTATTAGGGATTAGGATGAGTCCCCTCTTCTGCATCCCAAAATAGCTGCTTTACAGCAGAATTGATGTGGTTCTGCTGCACAACAGTCCAAGCTATGTTGTTTATGCTAGGAATGCCAGAGGTGCATATCCCAATTGATGGCATGGAGCCCTTCTCAGTGTGAGTCCCCTATGTAGTAGCACAAATGGAAGGGCAAGGGGAACAATTAGGTTAGAGGATCTGTTGCCATGAAGACCCTACTATCTTCCATCCAGCTATGATGGAGGGCAAATAAAGGGCCATAGGACTGTAGCAGGCTCTATGGAGCCAAGCTTCTTTGGAATCTGCAAGGAGGAATCATGCCTTCTTCCATGCAGTTCCTAACATATCTATATCTTCAGGCCAAAACCTGGAGCTCAGTGTTCACTCCGCATGCACATACACAGGAAACCAACCCAGGTGTCTTTGCAGATTCACTGGCTCTCTAGGGTTTGCAGAGTGCATATTCATAAATTTAGGTGAATAACGTGACAGCATGCAGGATCCACACTTTACTGTGGAATGACCCATTACTAACATTCTTTCTCTCCTTTATACCACAGTTCAAGAAAGAGAATACACCCTTCCACACCAGCCCCATTGCAGACTTGCATGCTACATAGTACCCACATAGCAAAGAGCTACGAGACCTCCGAGGATATACAGTTCATATGGGAGTCTATTTAGTCCCTTCAAAATTTGGTTTCTTATTCCCTTATGATGTTGGCAACCTCTTTATTTCCTCCATAAGTCATTAAATCAGAACAGGTCAGCAATTTCCTCTCAAGATGGACTTGGTAGCTATCTAGTAAAAGCTGCTGGAGAGAGATGCACTGTCTCCTTTCCCACATACTAGATGGGTTACCACCAGAACGTGCTTAGCTTCCACCTAACTACACAGACAAATATAGTTCTCTTGGAAGCAGCAGCTTTCCCATGGATCAAGGAGATGACTGTTCACTTTTAGGAGTTACCCATAACACACTTCAAAATACAAGCAGTAGGCATTTTTATCCTGTGGTGTTTCATCATCTGACATGCCTTTGCTTTTGCTCATTCTGGGTATTAGAAAGGCTCTTTTACACCACTCTGGAATCATAAAAGATGGCACAAGTGACCCCATGAAAATACCCCACGTGCAGTATAGAGCAAGCTTGAGAATTTAATAAGAGCCCCGCTCCCAGTTCCCAGCCCTGCACTACAGCTATCTGTTCACCAGATCCCACAAGGCACTCTGGAAAGCAGAGGATAAGTTAGACCTGACATCTGATTTGCACTAAGGACTGGGGAAGCCCTGTGCAGCTCAAAGGCTATGTCTACACTTGAAAATTTAAGTCGACTTAGTGAGTCTACACCTAAATTTTAAGTTGACTTTGGGGAGAACTTACAAAGTCGACCTAGAGAGTCCACACTGGATGCCTAGGTCGACTTCTAGGGGCTAGGGGGACCTAGGGCAGGTCCATGGGGGCAGGGGGGCACCCCTTGCCTAGTGCAAGGGGGCTCAGCCTTTGCCCCATTGTACATAGATACAATAGGCAGGGCATAGGGACAGGGTGGACAGGGAGGGCATTGGTGTAGTCCTGGGGTAGCCCTAAGTCAACTTAGGGCTAACCCACATCTACACTGGCTTAAATCGACTTTAAAAAGTCAAATTAAGCCTTAAATCGAATTAAAAGTAGGTATAATAAATTCAACTTAATTTTCATTAAGTCAACTTTATTTTCCTTAAGTCGACTTAAGCAAGCTGCTTAAGTTGACTTAAGAAAAGTGTAGTGTAGACGCAGGGTAAATTAAGTCGACTTAAGCAAGCTTAAGTCAACTTAATTTACAAGTGTAGGTGCATCCAAAGATATGGCCAGCCCAATGACGGCTTACAGATATCTTTCCTTCTTTTGTCCCTGACTCAAGTGCAGGAGTCAGTGGGACAGAGTCAGACCCAGACTCTAAAAAGCAGTAGGTAGACCTAGTCAATTAGTAGAGTTCCTGGACTGGAGACTGTACATTGCATGTATGATCTCCAAACCACAGCATCTCAGACTTGTATTAGAACCTTCAAATGCTCCTGCAATAGGTCTGACAGGGAAGCTTTCCTTCTGCCTGAATTAACAAGCTTTACTCAGCTGAAATCCCCTTCCCTTTTGGAGCCTGACTTCCAGAATCAGTACTACACGCCCTGCCAGTTTCTGTGTTTGCCAGTTTATACAGTAGTCAGTTAATGGGAGTCTTCCATCTTTCTGTGCAATAAATTCCCCATTAAACAAGTTTGCATACAACATTAAGTTATTTCATTCTTCCAGCAATCTCTTCTGCATTCTTTAATTCTTATTTGCTGTTGATTGGTATGGAAGATCCTAGCTTTCAGCCTTGTTTCTTCACTTTGCTTGGTGCAGACAATATATATATAATGGTGTGTGTGAGTGGGAGGGAGTTTCATATGCTTCCTGTTTTAATTTCCCATCTCAGCCAATTGCCTTTAACTAAAAGCTGTACTTTCAACATTTTCCACGTCACATTCCCTCTTTTTTTATACAGTGGAATACATTAAACTTTCCTTTAGTTTCACTTTGGCTCAAGATCAATATTTCGAGTACATTCATAGCTTTGATATATAGCATTTAGCTGGCAGAGAGTATAAGAAGCAATATATTATTTTCCTCTAAAGAAGAATGGGAATCTGATCTGAAGATTACCCACTAAGCGGTTGTGAGGATTTATTTGAATTCCCCTAAGAACCTGTTAGTATATAATTTGTTGCTTAGAATTTATAACCCTCCCAAGAGATTTCATTCAGTATGTAAGAACATTTCCCTGACATACTCAAGATATGTGGTTGTGGATGGGTTTTCTTGTCTATATAATGTTGAGCTGCCAAAGATGCTTCTTCAGAGGGGTTTTGTTTTTTGGACTTTGCATTATTTGTTTCCATTAGCTCTTCCAAAGTAAGAGCAATATGCCATATCCCTTTGCTTTGATTATACTGCCAGGTACAGATTTATTTTCATTAAAAATGCAGCTGAACTCATTGATAATATTACTTGTAGTCACAAATCTTTGGACTTGTTTCTCACTGAATGATAAAGTTCCACAGTGAATTCATGGGTTACTTTGTCCTTTTAGAAATCATCTTCTTTCTATTTTCTTATCCACTGCATTGTTTATCTTTACCTTTTTAAATTGGGAGGGTACCGTTATAATTGGATGTTTTGGGGATTGCTGATATTCTGTTAAGGTGTTCTTTGTGGAAGTACTTTGAAGGTGTGAAGCTCTGTATCTGCAACATTGTCTAGCCTTAGGGTACCTGGAGACTCAAAGCCATACTTTGGTTCAGGGCATTTAGGGATTCATCGATACCTGGAGTCTGACGAAGTGGGATTTTCTCCCATGAAAGCTCAGGCGATAAATAAATCTGTTAGTCTTTAAAAGTGCCACAGAACTCTGTTGTTTTCTGCAATAGACTAACACGGCTACCCCTTTGGAAAATGGTGACTTACCATTGGCTTCAGTGGATGTTGAGTCAAGGTATTGGGTACTAGATTATCTTAAAAACTGCAGTGGAAAAACTCCTGGCAGAGGATAGAGAGCCAGGAAGTACCATGAAGGCCAAGTAACTGCCTCTCAGATGAGATGGACTTGGAAGTCTCCCAAGAGCCAATAGGTGCTGCCTCTGAACCCTGTAGATTCTAGGGATCCATGGGAAAGACAAGACCCAACCTGGAAATTCAAAGCTCTCTTCATGCTGCTGTGCTGCTTCTTCCTGCCCAACCAGAACAACTTTTTTAGGAAACTACTGGGGGCCTGGAATTTGGGACATGGGGGGATGAAAGCTTTGCATAAATTTGCTAAAATGAAGTGTTGTAAGATTAAAGAGATGTTTCAAAAGAAATGACAGGAACAACTATTAAGAGAGTGCCCACCAAAAATATGTCTGCTTCTGCAACAGGCAAAGTATAGTATGATTTAGCATCGGAAGCGCTCACAATGTGGGATTTAGGTAGGAAAGAGTTTTAGATTGCCGCTCAGTTCATAATGGCAAAAAGAAATTAACCTCATGTCCATGATCTCGGCACTTTAGTGGGAGTTTCAGTTTTAATGGCTAATGCTCAGCTAACAAGATTTGCATACAGAAGCCAGTGGGAAAAGCAAAACCAATAGGGGAACACTTCAATCTCTCTGCTCACTCCATTGATGACTTGTTAATAGCTGTGTTGAAACAGATGAATAACAAATCACAGCTTCAAAGAGAAACTGCAGAACTCGAATTTATATGCAAATTCAACTCAGTTGCCTTGGGTTTAAACAGGGACTATGGATTTTTCTCTCATTACAACAGGTGATTTGACCTCACCTTCCTCTATGTGCTGTTCCCCAATGTTTGAATCCTAACACCTATTTTGATTTGCTGTTACAGCCTGACCTGATCCTATGTCATACACTCCCCTGCATTTAATTTCCTCCCATTTTGTAAGTTTCCCATCTTCAAAGCGTCTGATGAAGTGGGATTTTCTCCCACGAAAGCTCGTGCAATAAATAAATAAATCTGTTAGTCTTAAAAGTGCCACAGGACTCTGTTGTTTTTCACATGGAAGGAGGAGAGTCATATAACTTTTTTTTTTATTTTGCAAACTGGGAAGTCCTCTCCTACCACACACCAAATCATCTGAAGTGATCTTGTGACTTACCCTTCGATGCATTTATTTTTCCCTTCTATGCTGTAAGTTTTCCATTTCTAGCATCTGACGAAGTAGGATTCACGCATGAAAGCTTATGTGATAAATAAGATTGTTAGTCTTATTGAAACAAAACTCAGTGGGCCTCAAACTTGCCCAAAAGACAGCTGGTGTTTCTTCCCTGGCAAAGCCTCCCTTAAAGGTCCGGGAAGGATTTCCCAACCTGTCTTTCCTACGTGTGAAAGCTCATGTGAATTGAGGACTAGAGAAATGGGAGGTAGAAGATCAAAGGAGATCCCAGTACCACCCAAGGGGACACCAAACTATTATATGGCCATAAAAGTTGTAAGTTTCTGGAAAAATGATCTAGATATACCAAAGGTGATTTGTTAAAGTGGTTTCCTTTAGAAGGAACCTTTAACTTGAATAAGGTTGTTTATTTGTGAGGGGCTTTAGAGTTTAGGGGTAGCAGGACCCCACAAGAACAGTGGGATGTATATTTTGATTGGTATGAGGTGTCAGAACTACAACTTTGGGTTCCCCATTCAAGTCCCAGGGGCGGCAGCTATTTTATGAATAACAGGACGTCTATGGGATCAAAAGGAGTGATCTAGTGCAAGGTGACTTGCACAATGAGGTGTTGCTGAAAGGTTTCTAATGCGCTCCATCTTTGTTAAAGAACTGCGGAGTTTGGCCTGCTGAACAAGTGACTCCTCTGTAATTAAAGCCAAGACATATAGCTACCACTACTCAGGCCATGTACACACTAGCATCGCTATCGCGCACTTACCCTGTTGCGCGTTAAATGTTCCGTGGTTGTTGTTGCGCGATACCGCGTACACACTCGGCATGCTGTAACGGATCAAAGCCCCCCCCCCCCCTTCTCTCAGTCCTCCAGCAAAACAAAGTGCACTGTGGGTACCTATCCCACAGTCCCCAATATCATTTCCCGTGGTGCATTGCGCTACCGACGCTACCCAGCAGTCGCCAATAGCAACGGGTGCTAATTTCAAACTGAAGAAACCGTCTTTCCATCACTGCCTTTTCAGATTCTCCATGGATTCAGCTGTGATCTTGAATGCTGCCTTCAGCATTGTGAACACAGCCCAGATTCTGTTGCAGTACGCCTTTGGCTCTGACTCAGAGCAGGACTCGGATGACTACACTTCGGATACTGACAGCCTTGAGAGCAGAACTGATATTCTGATCAGTTTTGCAGACCAGCTGCACAGCCTGAACCGCTGTGTTTGGTCCCGGCAGACAAGCACAGACTGGTGGGACCGAATCGTTCTCCAGCTGTGGGATGATGAGCAGTGGCTACAAAACTTCAGAATGCGCAAAGCCACATTTATGGAACTGTGCCGTGAGCTTGCCCCTGCCCTGCATCGCAAGGACACGCGGATGAGAACAGCCATCACAGTGGAGAAGCGTGTGGCTATTGCCCTCTGGAAACTGGCGACTCCGGACTGCTACCGCTCGGTCGCTAACCAGTTCGGTGTCGGACGGTCGACCGTTGGAGTAGCACTGTCACAAGTGTGCAGAGCCATCAACCGTCTTTTGTTAAGGAGGACGGTGACCCTGGGGAACGTGAGGGAGATCATCGATGGATTTCAGGACTTGGGCTTCCCGAACTGTGGGGGTGCAATAGATGGGACCCACATCCCTATTCTCTCGCCCGACCATCTCGCCAGCGAGTACATTAACCGCAAGGGATATTTTTCCATGGTTCTTCAGGCACCGGTGGACCATCGTGGTCGGTTTATGGACATAAATGCGGGTTGGTCAGGGAAGGTTCACGATGCCCGCATATTCAGGAATTCAGGACTGTTCAGAAGGCTACAGTCGGGCACCTTTTTTCCTGACGAAAAACTGACTGTGCAGGGTGTAGAGATGCCCGTGGTTATCCTTGGTGACCCCGCCTACCCACTGATGCCATGGCTTATGAAGCCTTTTACCAGGAAGTTGGATCCTGCAAAGGAGCATTTTAATTACAGGCTGAGCAGGTGCAGAATGGTTGTGGAGTGTGCCTTTGGCCGCTTAAAAGCGCGGTGGAGATCGCTTTATGGCAGGCTTGACCTGCATGAGGACAACATACCAGTTGTTATTTCCGCGTGTTGTGTCCTTCACAATATCTGTGAAAACAGGGGGGAGAGATTTATGAACTCGTGGACAAGGGAGGCAGAACGTCTGGAACATGCCTTCCAGCAACCGGACACCAGGGGTATCCGGGGTGCACAGTTAAGGGCGGTGCGCATCAGGGAGGCGTTGAAAACCCATTTTTTTTATGGGGATTGAAGGACAGCATCGCCCTTTCTGTACTTCATGTTATACATATATTATTCTTAAGTACAAAGGTTAAGGGAAATAGAGTCCTATTATTTTTTTATTCTTTCTTTACTGAAATGCAATCATCAGTGTCCTACTGTAAATGAAAATAAAAAAAGGCTTTGTTTATTAAACAGTCTCTGAACTTTATTGAAAGAACAAAAATGATAAAGCAGCTGGAGGGGGGGGGTGTCTAAAGATGGGTGTAGGTGCGGGACTCCACGACATAAGTTGGGGGAGGGGTAGATGTAACATTATACCAAGGGTGACCATGGTGCTCTATGTATTGTTTCGGAGGTGAATGTTGTGTGGGTGGAGGGAAAGGCAGAGGAGGCTGGGGGGGGGGGGGGCGCGAGCCTGGAGCAGACCGACCATGGTCTTCAGGAGGTTTGTCTGCTCGTGCAGAATGTCTATTAGTGCATCCTTCTGCCTCTCCCTCCTTGCGCTGTTCTCTCTCCTGTCCTGCCTGCACTGCCTCCTCCACTGCCTTGTCTCCCTAGCGGATGCTTCCTGGGAATCCATGAGCTCTTTGAAGATATCTTCCTTGCTCCTTCGAGGCCTCCACCTTATCTTTCTCAGACGGTCCACAGCAGCTGTACATTGTCCATCGAAGGTCGTTCCTGCGTACATATGAAACATTCTAAATGCCGCTATTGTTCAAACCTTGCTGTGGTGCAGCGAAAGATGTTCTCCCTACACATTCCCCGCCTACTATAGTGAGTACCTACCGGGGGGGGGGGGGGGATGACCATTGTCCAAAGCGAGGGACGGGTTGCTGTGAGTTGCTCCACGGGACAGTTGACTATTGCCACTGCTTGTTCTGATCCTGTGTCAGAGATGGCTGGAATAGAAGCTGATATGACACTGCTTAGAGTGCCTATGCAAGCGAGAATGCATCTTCTGCATGTGGCTGACTTCAAGCCGGGACCGTACGCTGCAGGATTGTGTGCTGCAATGGTTCCCGCGGCGGTGTTAGCGAGAATGAGAGGGAAATTCTCCCTGAATGGGGGAGGGCAACGGCTCGCTCTACCTTCCAATTTCAAAAGAAGAATTTGGAAATATTTGGAGAGCGCTTTCAGTGACTTGAGAGGGGACGAGTACTTGTCAATCGAGGCATTCATTGACGCTGTTTTTATGTAACGACAGTGGCCACACACCACATCTGTTATGCGCACAAAAGAAGACAGAAAAAAGGAGGACAGAACGCGTTTTATCCTACTGTACACGCCAAGCTGTAGCTGATAGAATAGAAAGCACCGCAAGGCCAACTTACCGGAGCTGCCATCGGCTGATTCCTGGGACGGCGTGCCCAAGGAATCCGTGGAGCTGGTCTCTCGAGGGGTGTCGAATAACTCCTGGCTCCCCATTTCAGTGGCTCCGTCGTCACCGTCCTCGTCTTCTTCCCCCTCTGCATCCTCGTCCAGGACAGCATCCTCGCCTTCAGCTACCTTGTCATTTTCTGACGATGTCGCAGAGGTGTCAACAGTCAAGATCGGGGTGGTTGTGGGATCGCCTCCCAGGATCGCCTCCAACTCCTTGTAATAGCGGCATGTTGTTGGCGCGGAGCCAGAGCGCCGGTTAGCCTCTCTGGCTCTGTGGAAGGTTATCCTCAGATCCTTCACCTTGGCCCGGCATTGCAGAGTGTCTCTCTCGTAGCCCTTCTCAGTCATGGACTGAGATATTAGCCCGAAAATGTCGAAATTCCGCCGGCTGCCACGTAACTGTGACTGCACGGCGGACTCTCCCCAGATGCCTATCAAGTCCATCACCTCTGCTGTCGTCCAAGCCGGAGATTGTTTGCTGCGCCGCGAAGACATTGCGAGCGGAGCACACAGAGGCAGCAACACCGAAAAGCAAGACAGAAGGGAGAGTGGGGAATTCAAAAATTCGCGGGACAGAAGGGGAGGTCGGGAAAAATGACGTCACGGCAATAGAGTACTGACGGGGGTGCAGAAGGGAGGGGATTGGAATTGTGGGCCATTTCCGGAATGTTCACATTGCGCGAGAAGCGTACACACACGGGCTGTCGCGCAATAGCTATTCCGCGTTAAGAGATACCACGCTCGTTTTGGTGGTTTACATCTTGCGCAACAAGACGGGTCTTAACGCGCAAAAACTGTAAGTACAGTGTGTACGCTCTGCTTCTTATTGCGTGATAAAGGGCTTTATCACGCAATAACTTTGCAGTGTGTACAAAGCCTCAGTCTGTTTTAAAAAGACAAGCCAGCTTTTGAAATGTTGGCATCCAAATGGTACCTACAAAATACGTACATGTACCTCTACCGAATAAAATCACTGTTCTGTGCACAGACTTCTCCTACCTGTCACCAACTTAATGTTTTAGGGTCCACCCATAGAGTTCAGCCATCTCAACTAGTGAGTGAGAACCTTTCAAACTTTACAACTGTATTTGAGTTTTCACTAGCTGTGCTATACAGCTCACCTGATCTGTGGCTGCTCTAAGTTATGAAGGTGGCTGAACCAGCCCCAAGCTGGCATGTGTGTGTAAAACTGGCATACAGTCATCTTTTACTTCCTCTTCTCCTGTCCAAAGAGTCTGACCAGAACCAAGAATCTTGCCTTAATGGCCCACTGTGTTGTATTTTATGGGTTTATGGGGAGGACAGCTTTTGTCATTCCTGGAGGTTCAGAGCTAATGAAAGCCATATTTTGCTGTTAGCCAGCTACTTAAAATTTGGATCCTGTCTTGGAGTAGGTTTGCACTTTGAGCTATGGGTATAATTCCCAGGGCCATGAGGAGGATACATACCCATGCTAGCTCTTATTAAGCTAGTGCACTATAAACAGAGTGTAGCCACAGCAGTACAAGTGGTGGGAGGGTCTAGCTGCCATGATTATGTGCTTAGTGTCTTGGATGCGACTATACTTGGGGAGACTAGTTAAGGAAAAAAAGGAACAGAAGCCGAGTTCAATGAGATGAGTGCTTGTAACTCAGCCATTTGATGCACCTGGGCTTATCAGAAAGGAATAGTGCCCAGTGGAGTAGGATCCCTATAGAAGTCCAGGAAATTATTTAGATCTCAAAACTGTAGCATTTTAGATCTGAACAATATTTCCTAACTGAACTGACAAGCTAAGGAGAGCAAGTCAACTATTAGCTGACTGAGAAGGGCCAGACCAGACTTTACTGTTAGCTATTGGGGCAAAAATGGCTCAACACAGACTGAGAGATATGGCAGTTTTCATTCCATTGCTGAAGAATTCAAATGACACGCACTAGACTGTAGGCCTTGCTGAAATCTAAACAATCTTCTCTGCAGGGAGTTTTTCATGTGCTGAAATAGTATAGCATAAATGCTCTGTGAAGAGTCCAAAATTCTGATGGATATGTTACTAACATTCCCTTTGTTCTATGAATATGCTCAAAATAGGCATCAATTGTCTCTATAAAAGTCTGTATAGAAGTGTAGCCTGGTAGTCTTAATATTTACTAACTTTTGTTTATAAAAATGTATTTAAGATCATTTTAAATCTTGTTTAAAATGCTTGTTTGTAATAAATGTAAATATTTGTATGCTATGCAATTCTGTGGTATTCTGTCCTTGACAGTGATTGGAAGCTAGTGATAAAATTTTTAATGCAGGTTTTAAAAACAATGGTCTGTATAATACTTATTGAAAAGACCAAACACTTGCCTGTGTTTCAGCAAAGAATTAAATGGAAGTGCAGAAAGGGGAGTATAAACATATGCACAATGTCCTTTGATATCCCAGTTGTATATGCATACAGAGACAGGATTTTGCACTGAAATCAGCTTTAACAGAAAGGCTCACAGACAGTGATGACTATCATGCCTGTATAATCAAAAAATCTGTCTCAAAAATAATTTGGGTCTGTTACACTCAAGAGAACACAATCTCATCAAAGATCATGATTTTACAGAAGTCTCCTATCTTGGTGAAACCTTCTTGGTCTGCATCAGAGTAACAGAGAAGTATCTTGGGGAAAGGAAATTAAACATGAGTCATTTCATACCATACATACTAGCACAAGACACTGAAGAAACCTGAATTCAGAAAAAGTCAGTTTAAGGCAGCTCATGCATTTTCTATCTTCTCTTATTTTTTTCAAAGTCAGTGAGGTAGTAAATTATAAGCACTGAAGATTTCTAAGATCAGAAAAACTTAAAGATAACTATAGTGGAATAAATGACAGGTGAAAAAAATGACATTCTTTACTGAAAAAAATAATTCAAGCTACACTTTTTACGTTGTGCTGCCTTAAACAAAGCTGAAACTCTGTATCTGTTTGGTAAGGTGGAAAACAAAGCAGGTTTTGAATATATTTAATAAGCATGTGACTGTTTGAAAACTGCAAAAGTCCTCTATCATTTAATTTCTGTTTCCCTTGAAAATCCCAGAGGGTTCGGTGTATTAGTATAGTTCAGAAAAACAAATAAGGAGTCCTGTGGCACTTTTAAAGACTAACACATTTATTTATTGCATGAGCTTCCGTGGGAGAAATTCCCAGTTTGTCAGATGCTTGAAAATGGAAAGAAAACAGTATAGGAAGGAGGGATACATGCAGTGAAATAAGTAAAATCACAGAATCAGGTCAGATTACTTCAGAAAATCAAACAGGTTGTATTGATTCAAACTGAGGAACAACAGATAGGGAGGCTGAGAGAGGTGGCAATCACTGTTTATAATTGGACAAACTGGACTGTCTCTGTGCAAAAGAATAAATGGACACAAATCTGACATCAGAAATGGCAACATTCAAAAAACAATAGGAGATCACTTCAATCCCCCCGGCCTCTCTGTGATGGACTTATCTGTGGCTATCCTTAAACAGGTTTATTCTAGGTCAAGGCTTCAAAGAGAGACTTCAGAGTTAGAATTCATATGCAAATTTGATACCATCAACTTGGGTTTGAATAGAGATATTTCTTGGCTTTCTCATTATAAACAGTGATTGTCACTTCTCTCAGCCTGCCTATCCACTCAGTTTGAATTAATATAAGCTGTTTGATTTACTGAAGTAATCTGACCTGATGCTGTGATTACAGTTACGTCACTGTATTTATCCCTCCTTCCTATACTGTTTCCTTTCCATTTTCATGTCTCTGGCAAAGTGGGATCTTTCCCACAAAAGCTCATGCAAAGTGTGGACACTGATTTACAAAAGTCATGGGCTTCCAGCAGTTCCCACTCCCATCATGGAGAGATCCTAAGTGCTCAGCATTTCTGAACAATCAAACCAGTTACTCAAGAGCATACATGGTGATTTAGGAGTCTACTTTAAGCTCCATTTTTGGAAAACCTTGGCCAAATACATTCCATTCAATGTATTACTTAATTAATTATAATAAACAGGATAATATTTTCAAAAATGTCTATGCTCCTAAATCCCTCTGACTTTCAATGGGAGTTAAATGCCTAACTGTTTAGGACCTTCTGAAAAACCATTAAGCATATATCTGCATTTTTAGGTGCCTTAATACCTGTGCAAATCTGGCCCTATATCACTTTTGGAAACTGGACTTAAGATCTTTGGGTGTGTCTATACTTACAAATTAGGTCGACTTAAGGATCCTTAAGTCGACCTAAGCAAAACCGTGTCTACACTGGGCTGTTACACAGGAGCCCCAGCAGGGGGAAACCCCTCCCCTCCACTGGCCCAGGAGCTCCAGTCATGTGCGCTTGCTGGTTCCCGCACGGCAGCCACGTGGGAGCCGGCAAGCCCGTGCGGAGGGAGCCCCGGGACTGGGGGCTTTCCCCCAACTGGGGTTCCTGTGCCACGTGGGAGCCGGCATGCCTGCGCAGAGGGAAACCCTCACCGCTGGGGCTCCTGTGCCCCATGGGAGCCTGCATCCCTGAGCAGCTGGAGCCCTTGGGTGGTGGGGGTTTTCCCACTGCTGGGGCTCCTCTGCCATGTGGGGAGCCCCGGCCGGGGCCGTGAGGGAATCCCCTGCTGCTGGAGCCCCAACCAGGGCAGCGGGGGAATCCCTCACCCTGGAGCCCCAGCTGGGGTGGCGGGGGAAATCCCTCGCTGCTGGAGCCCCGGCCAGGGGCCCAGCTTCCCTGGGAGCCTCGGCTCTCTTCGGAGCTGCAGCTCTCTGGCAACCTAGCAAGTCGACTTAAGTGTCTAGTGTAGACACTCTAAGTCAACTTTACAAGGTAGACTTAAAGTTGACTTTGTTAAGTCGACTTAATAAAATCGACTTAATTTAACACATGTAGACATAGCCTTTGGCTGTAAGTAATGTTCTGTAACACAAAGCATTATATTTAAGCTGGGTTTTTGACGTGTATTTTCAGGAATATATAAGGAGCAAAGACACCTTGTGAACTCTTTTTCTTTCAAAAGACTTTTCTAGGACTGAGAATATAAAAACTAAATTTAAAATCATATCCACAAAATGAGAGAAATCATCTTACTGAACAGGATATGACTGTGTGGCCGTGATTATTATATCTGCTAAAGTCTGCATCTGCTAATTGTTGTCGCTTCCAGGGCTTTTTACCAGATAGAGAAAAAGCATTCTCTCTAAAGAGCTTCATATGCTCTTAAATATTTATTTCATAGTCAATGTCAAAATAATTATTTTCTTATAGTCTTTGGTAACATCATGTATAGTGAGGAAGAAAAGTGATCACGGACGAGAAACAGTTCCATGGAAAAATATGATGCCACATCTCTTCAGCTTAGTGCTTTGTTTATTATGTCAGCTACTCAAATTTCATTAAAGCTTATTCTATCTCCTGTAAAGGTTTATACAGCGCTATGGCATCACCAATAGTTACAAGAAAAGCAGCTGACAAAACTATTTAACTAGAACTCACTGTGCAGCTACCAGAACTGCCATTAAATGTTCACAATATTTCTTTGTCAACATCACTGCTCTTACCCATAATGATTGCTACTTTTTTGCCAGATAATCTTTACTGAACTAGTGAACTTCCAACATTTCTTGGGCACCAGATCTGATTTTCTAGCCTGACAATCTCTCAGCAATGCAATTTTTGGGTGGGCATTAAGATAATAGGCTCTAACATTTGTGTCTATGTACGTACGGATCTATTTGCGTAGAGGTATTTAGGGTAAAATCTTGGCCCTGCCGAAGCCAGTGCAATGGTAAAACTGCCACTAATGGATGGGTGTCAGGATTAAACCCTGATATCTGTGTGAATATACATGAGACCTTATGGCAGGGGAAGAGCACTCCACTTCCTTTGTTGGTGTTGGCTGCCATAGACAGATTCATTTGTATAGGCTAAAGACCCACTGTTCCTCTAGAGACACTTAGGCTGCGTCTACACTGGTAAATTAAGTCGACTTAAGCTTGGCTTAAGTCGACTTAATTTGCCCTGCGTCTACACTACACTTTGCTTAAGTCGACTTAAGGAAAATAAAGTCGACAATGAAAATTAAGTCGACTTTATTAAACCACCTTTCTATTCGACCTAAGGCTTAATTTGCCTTTTTAAAGTCGAATTAAGCCAGTGTAGCCCTGGGGTAGCCCTAAGTCGACTTAGGGCTTCCCCAGGACTACACCAATGCCCTCCCTGCCGGGGGGGACAGACAGAGGGAGCCTGGCATGCCCCCCAAAGGGCAGGGCATGTGGGCAGGGTGTGACACTGTCTGGATTTAGGGAAGCATTTATGATATTATTTTCAATGGATATCTCATAAATGCTATAATCCATAGGAACTATGTCATGTTTGGTATCAATAGAAAAGTAGTAATTTGCTGGGAATGATTATATAGTTTATGTCTAGGAATTCTATTTCGATTAGAAGTTAAGAATTTGATGTTATATCCATACTTTAACTTGTGTCATTCTGGACAAATGCCTTAGACGGGAGGGTGTGAACAACCATTGTCTCCTTTATGTTAAGGAATCTGCCAGGTGATGTGGTCCCAGGGAGTAAACTGATGAGCCATTAAGCACACAATGGTTGTATTCTTTATGTCCTTAATGGTTCATCAGGATACTCCCTGGGACCATATCACCTGGCAGATTACTTAACATTAAGGAGACAATGGTTGTTCACACCCTCCCGTCTAAGACATTGGTCCAGAATGACACAAGTTAAAGTATGGATATAACATCAATTTCCTAATTTCTAATCAAAATAGAATTCCTAGACATAAACTATATAATCATTCCCAGCAAATTACTACCTTTCTATTGATACCAAACATGACATAGTTCCTACGGATTATAGCATTTATGAGATATCCATTGAAAATAATATCATAAATGCTTCCCTAAATCCAGACAGCATCACACACAGGGCTCTGCCCTGCCAGGGTCCCTGTCCCCCTTTGCCCCATTGCACATAGGGGGTGCCCCCCCGCCACTATGGACCTGCCCAAGGTCCCCCTAGCCCCACAAAGTCAACCTAGATCATCCAGTGTGGATGCTCTAGGTCGACTTTGTAAGTTCCCCTTTAAGTCGACTTTAATTTTAAGTGTAGACACACTAAGTTGACTTAAAAGTGCACGTGTAGACATAGCCTTAGGAAGTCACTGTAATGATATATGAACTAGGATTTTGAGATGTAATGGTCTCCTAGGGTGCGTCTACACTTGTAAATTAAGTCGACTTATGCTTGCTTAAGTCGACTTAATTTACTCTGCGTCTACACTACACTTTCCTTAAGTCGACTTAAGCAAGCTGCTTAAGTCAACTTAAGAAAAATTAAGTCAACTTTTTAAAACCTCGTTTTAAGTCGACTTTTGGCTAAAGTCGACTCTCTAAAGTTGACTTAAGCCAGTGTAAACCTGGAGTAGCCCTAAGTCGACTCTAAGTCGACTTAGGGCTCTCCAGGACTCCCCCACTGCCCTCCCTGCCAGGGGGAGTGGCACAGGGAGAGCCCAGCATGGCCCCCCACAGGGCAGGGCAGAGCCCTGCCCACCCTGCCCCTATGCTCTGCCAGGGTCCCTGTCTCCCTTTGCCCCATTGTACCCAAGTACAATGGGGCAAAGGCTGAGCCCCCTGGCACTTGGCAAGGGGTGCCGCCCCTGCCACCGTGGACTAGTCCAAGGTCCCCCTAGCTCCTACAAGTTGACCTAGGTGTCCAGTGTGGACGCTCTAGGTCGACTTTGTAGGGTCCCCCCCCCCAAAGTTGACTTAAAATTTAAGTGCAGACATGCTAAGTCAACTTAACAAAGTCGACTTAAAGTCGACTTTGTTAAGTCGATTTAGCTAAGTCGACTTAAATTAACAAGTTTAGACATAGCCCCAGAGAGGCTCAAAGAGGGAAAAGAGTTGTTATCTTAATACAAAGAGCTCATTCAACTTGTCAGGGTTTTGCTGAAGGCTCCTTTGTGCTCTTAGCTCCCCTTCTGTGAGAGTTTCATGGCAAGATGAGGTGGAGTGAAGACTTCATTGTGAGATCCTGCAGAGGGCAGTAGCACAGCTGAGTGGACAAAAGCAGGCACCTGACCCTTAGTAAAGCTGAGTCACTAAATGGGGTAATGTAGAGACCTTGCCAGGCAAGAAGCTCCCTTGGGACAATAGACAGGCCTCCGCAGGACACTCAGACTACTGCTACTTACTGATTCAGACTGTGAATGGGATTTGATGAATGGTGAGATAGTCTGTTGGCTGCATTATCACCTGTTGGACATTCTCACCAACAGGTTGGAAAGCAGTTAGAGGGGTTACTGCCAAAGTTATTGGAAGAACATAGGTATTTTACTCTTTATTTGCAATCTGAACTTTTACAGATTCCTTATTTTGTTAGCACTTTCAGAGAAGAAAGGAACCAGCAAAGGTGTCAGTATTAGAAAATTTTATATCTGGGTTTGAAGTTTCAACCATCAAGAATATGTCTAGATTGAATATAGAATCTCATGACAACATTATTAAAAGACAAAGTCCTGTATGCATGAAAGGAATCAAGTGACTCAGTCCCTGTTTAGTTATTCACATGCTTGTGCTCACGCTGTCTCTTTATTAAAATTTACACAAATGGACTACTGTATCAGTCAGATAGAGTTCTGTACAAACACATTCACAGTTCACCAAGGTTTAGATCGTAAACGTCTCATGAATTCAAGACTGATTATTATCTGCATGAGCCTCAACCTTGGGTAGCATTCCACAATCAAGGGAAAGACAGAAAAGTTTTGGTGGATTAAATTTTGCACCCTCAAATATTTGAGTCCACAGTTTAGACACCATAGATATCTGATTCGTGTGTGCAATAAGATTCTTAAAAGTCTACACATCACATAAATGATATCCAGCAATAGTTTAATCCACAGTTGAACGGAGGACTCCTAGCCATTCATTTCAGATACAATAGGGACGTATTGTAATATTCCTATAAAGACTTAAAGAATTTATTATTAAAAAGAAATAGAAAATAAAAAATGTCTTCATGTGTGTGACGGGATGCACATCTGTGCAGCCCTTGGGCGTGACCTGTATA
>ML685862.1:7551831-7568329 GCA_007922175.1 Pelusios castaneus
TTATACAGGTCACGCCCAAGGGCTGCACAGATGTGCATCCCGTCACAATGTGTAAAGTGAGATAATTCTCTCATCCATCCACAAAGGGCAGTGGACACTGGGATTTATCTTTTATGAGAAACAACATAAATGAAAGAAGTAAGTGGAAAACATATGGTATGATACTCATGAGGTTCAGATCTGAGCATTTTCCAAACAGTGAACAGGGTTGTCTTCAATTCCATTTAGACCATTATATTTTCTGAACATTTTGGATCAAATTCAAATATTGTGTAAGCAAATACAGCTCCATTGGCTCCTCTAGAATCCTTCACCTAGGTTTGAATTTGGCTCTTTGACATTTTTCCTCTTTGCCTTATTAGCGACCTTATAGTTCTAATTTCAAGGAATTCTATTGCCAGTGATCCCATCTTTCTCCTTTTCCATTTATGGGTGCCAGTCCTTAAACTGGATGTATTGCTCCTAAGAGGAAGGTGTGTACGATTCTATATCTATGCTGCTGAAGAAGATGATGAACCTGAATACATCCAGACTGCTTGAATTTTCCAGGAAGATTATATGGAGCTAGATTTTGTCATTCAGTAGATTGATCTCTTTTTTTAGAATATTCCCATGGCCTATGGAACATTCCTCCTCCCCATACATTTTTTCAATGTACAGCGCTGAACGTAAAAGATAAATAGTCTTAAAATTGATTTCCATGGGACATCTCTCCACTACCAAAATCAAGAAATCTATTTTTTTTACTGTCAGTCAAAATGACAAATCATATCTTCCCAATCTATCTTCTCATTGCATTTTTAAGTCACTCCTTTTTCTTGTAATTCATAAAGCATAACTTTCTTGCAAGTCTTCTTGTGTGACATTTTATTAAGTGCCACTTTACAGACCTGTTCTGATAATATAATCAATATCTGTGAGTTCCTTCTACCAGACATTTCTATGCTAGTGGAACAAGGAAAGGTAAGTTAAACAGGTTAGCAAAACCCTTTTTTTGAAGATTTCATACAGATTTCAGTACTTAAAAACTGATGGTGGAAGGGGGTGGAGGTAGATGAAGGGGGAAAAAGGGACAAAAATACAGTGAAAGCACATTCTTCACATGCAGCTACCAAGTGTTGCAAATAAACTCATGCATGTGAAATTCTTTGCAAAGATCTGGCATTCATTTTGTGTATTGTATATATAGTGGCTGAGGAAGTGGTGATTTGGATTCAGAAAAGGTTTAAAGCGGAGGGGGGGTGTTGGGATTTGGGTTTGAAGTGAAACAAGTGCTGAGTTTTGTGTTCTGGTTAACAGAGTTCAAACTTTGCAAATGCTTGTTCAGAGATGTTAATTGCATCTGAACTAGAACTGGAAAATAGGCTTTGTTAGGGTTTGGATCCATAAACCATAACTATAGGGACAAGTTTAGATCTGGGGATATAAATGCATTCCACATTGAACTAGGTTTGGAGTCAAGATTCTACTTTTAGCCAGTTTCTGCCATCATATTATTGCTTTCTATTTTCATCACAGCTCTAAGATAACAGAGTTTAGCTATAGCACTTAGAACAGTTCATGTAGCATGCTGAGACCACCAGCAAGAAACCACTGCTTCTCTCCTGGAAGATATGAATTGCCTGAAAAGTCAGGATCAGCTGGAAGTGTGCAATTGAAAAGATGAACATCTAAGAAGCATGTGCGAGAAAAGAGACACAACTGTGAGCAGCTGGAGAGAAGAAGATGGCCTGGAGAGAAGATCTATTAGAAAACACCCTAAGGGAAACTGGCAGCCCTCAAAGCAGAGGCCCTTGTGCCTATACTGAAACAATGGAAGGTAGTTTTACTGCTCAATCTGGCTCATTTTCTCAGTGGGAGTGTTTACAAAATGATACCAGCCCACGTATTAGGATCATTCCATTTGGTCAAAATAAACAGAGTTATTGGGTGGGACGGGGGAAGAATTGAACAAAAGCACTCTGGCCTATACAAATCTCTCTCTTTTTTCCACTTTCAAATAATCTTCGTTAAATCAGCCACAAAGACTCAATATTACATGTTAGCCTATTGAAAAACAGGAGAATGTTTTATGAATTTTTTTGCCTCTGAAAATTAATTTATCTAACAAGCAAATCATTGGCTGGAGCAAGGTATTACATGAATTTCATCATGCAGTTCCACCAGTATCTAATTTGTAATATGTCAGATATTTCAGGCTGTGGCCTCCAAGAACTGCCAGTCACTCTTTATCGTGTGCCCACAGGTCTCCTCAGGTATGTCTGGAGGCTGTGTTAAGTCAACTTAACAAGGTCAACTTTAACTCGACTTAAAGTCGACCTTGTTAAGTCGACTTAGAGAGGCCACATTGAACACTCCTGTCAACTGCCTGTGTCCACACTGGCATGTGCTAAGTCATTGGAGGAGTGGTGCATTGTGGGTAGCCCTGGGTGGGGGCTTGGAGGCCAATTAGGTCGACTTTAGGGCTTTTCCTGTCTCCACTGGATTAAGTCGATTTAATAAGGTCGACATAAGCATTAAGTTGACCGTAAGAGTTGGTGTTATTAAGTCGACTTAAGGAAGCGCTTAAGTCAACTTAATAAAAGCTCAGTGTGGACGCAGCAGTCTGTAGGTCGACTTAACCTTCCTTAAATCGGACCTAAGGCTCCAGTGTAGATGTACCTCTCAAGTCTGCATAACTTTCCTGCTACAAGACACATTCTATAACACTTTGCATGACCTGAAGAAAAAAACATGGAGCCAAGGATGCCATGAATGCGGACTGTAGTAATGCAGCAGTAGCTGGAAGCAGCTCTTTGATACGAGTGAATATGCCTGCACTGAAATCAGGAGAAGAAAGGTCAGTTGGGTGGGTGGGGAATGAAAATTCTTGGTGTCTTAAAGTGAATAATTGCTGCTGACACTAATGATCTTACTCTATTAATAGAGTGCTCAACAGGAAGTCCCTTCCAAACTGCAGCAGGTAAAGAACATACTGTCACGGACACAAAACCTGCACTATCACTCTGAGAAGCCTCCATTGAAAAAAGGAGGACAGGAAGATTGGTTCAGAAAGCAGCAGCCCACAAGGCAGCAATGTAAGCTGCTGAGAGCACATCATGCTGGGATATCACTCTTTGCATTGGCTCCCTGTTAGCATGAGTAGTATACAATTTAGTTTTATATAAGTATCTGCCTGAGATAGTATTTGGGCCTGGTTGCCTGCCTGAAAGTTCAGGTCTTTAAGATACACACGTAAGCAAAGAACAAAGACATAGGCTATGTCTACACTTACAAAGTTAAGTCGACTTTTTTAAGTCGACTTAACAAGGTCGACTTAAAGTCAATCTTGTTAAGTCAACAACAAATTGACTACACTTTAAGTCGACTTAACAGCAGAGATAGCCGTTATATTGGCTTTAAATTGACTTAATAAAGTCAACTTACCGTTAATTGACGTCTACACTGGCCTTAAGTTGACTTAAGGAGTCTGGCCTTAAGTCAACTTGCTAAAATCTGTGCTGAAACAGATGAATAGCAAATCATAGTTTCAAAGAGAAATTGCAGAACTTGAATTTATATGCAAATTTGACTCAGTTGCCTTGGGGTTAAACAGGGACTATGGATTTTTCTCTCATTACAACAGGTGATTTGACCTCACCTTCCTCTATGTGCTGTTCCCCAGTGTTTGAATCCTAACATCTGTTTTGATTTGCTGTTACAGCCTGACCTGATCCTATATCATACACTTCCCTGCATTCAATTTCCTCCCATTCTGTAAGTTTCCCATCTTCAAAGCATCTGATGAAGTGGGATTTTCTCCCACAAAAGCTCATGTGATAAATCAATCTGTTAGTCTTTAAAAGTGCCACAGGACTCTCTTTGTTTTTCTAAAAGGAGGTGTTATTAAGTTGACTTAAGCTTTCCTTAAGTCGACTTAAGGAAATGCTTAAGTCAACTTAAAAAAAGCCCAGCGTGGACACGGCTTTGTTTAGGTCGACTTAAGCGTCCTTAAATTGACCTAATTTGCCAGTGAAGACGTACCCATAGAGTGTTTCTCTTGCCTACCCACAGCTAGATGGTTTTTCTTTATTACTGTGAGAGAAGACAAGGGTTTTATTTCAAGTGTGCGGAGTTACAGTGGGAGTTTGATAAATAAATGCACAAAGGAAGAAAGCTCTCACTTCTCTTTAAGACAGATGCCAGAGCAAGGTTAAGCAAGTGGTTGGGTAGAGTGAGAGGGGTAAAAGGTGTGTGAAGAAGAAATACTAAAGGGCCATAAAGTGACCATACCCAAAATGTAACCTCATTCCCTACCTCTCCCATAAAAGGTACAAAATAAATTATACCAAGGCCCCAGATGCAAGACCCTCTAAAACAGAACATGATCATAAATCGGAAAGGGTGTTACAGGGGGTGGGGGCACTACACGTATAATTAAACCTACTAAGAAGGAGGAGGGAGAGGTGGAAGCATATAAAACTATGGTTGGGGGAGCAGGAATTTTGTCAGTGTATAGAGCTATGGCTGGAGGGAATGAAGGAAACTCTATTGGCATATAGAGATGCAGTTATGCAAAAGGAAGCCCAGCTGCTCTGAAGAGCTATGATTTGATGCTTGCTTGTTTAACCTCAATAAACTCTTTGCATTGCCTACATATGGGACTCTGGACTTTTGCTTTCTGTCTGCGAATCTGCCTGGGAACTGAAAGAGATGAGGCAAGGAAGCCCAGCACTCTTCCTTTTGATACAAAAACAAACAATGGTTTTTGCTCCTGACATTCAAAGTCTTCCATGTGTCTGGACCAAGATAGATGGCATAACACTCTCTCTGTTTTTGTGCTCAAAGCCTCCCATTGTAGCTACATTGCTCTGGACCAATGAGATTTTCAGCCATAATGTAGAGACAACTGAATACAGAAGACAGGACTTTTTTTTGCTGTTCTTCACCTCTGGCTATGGAATTCTTTTCTGGTCAAGATTAGAATGGCCGTGATCCCATTCTTACCTGCAGAACAACATGCACCATAATAAATAGTCAGACTTTATATTAAGGTAATCATTTATGTACATTTTATAAATATTAATTGATTAAATGCAATGGAATGGGATCACAGGAATAGGTAAGCTATTCCGTGAGTAGCAAGGAAAGGGACAGGTGCACTCATACTTCCAGTTTTATTTTGAGGTTTGCCCATCCTTAGATAATTTTAATAGAAACTTTCCTTTTGCAACAACACCAAACATAACTAGCTAATGCTAAGAACTAACACCATGTAGAATTTGTTTAAAAAAATAACAACAACAAAACCAACTTGGAGTGACGTAAAAAAAAGAAAGGAAAATCCAAAGGTCTTCATTGTTAGCAGTGGTCAAGGTAAGGGCCCATTTGTGCGCCCTTCCTCACAGTGAGTAACACTACACACACACACACAGACCCATTGACTTCAGCAGGATCATTATTGAAGATACTATTCTTCATGATCATAATGGGACAACTGGACCCTATGACATTTGTAGAGGGGAAGACCAAGATGATATGGCTGCAGACAGCCTTCATCAAAAAAAGTGTTTTGAGAATACCTGCTAGCTGGTGCAATCTGGTTCGTGACAAAGAAAAAAAGCAATTATTCTTCAGAAAAAAAATTAAGAGGTAGGAATAAAAGCCACCATTGACAGGGATGATTTTGCAGCATCCAGAGAGGGAAATGAAATAGTCTACAAATGTCACCTTATCTCCCCCATCACTTTGAACACTGGGTTTTGAGGAGAAAAGACCTCCTTAAAAAAAGACGGCAGAAAGGAATAGACTCTGAAAATTATGTAAAAATAAAGAAGTTGAATGTGCTGCCAGGCTTGTACACCAAGCCTCATCTCAGAGTGATTTTAAAGCCAAATTATGACGCCCCTGACAATAGGGTTTAATAATGAAAATGCATGCACAACCTTATCCATGGCAGTTTGAATGGCATCTCTGTAATACCGTATCAAACTGAGAGCCTTCCAATCAACCGGAACAGTGTGATCCACTGAGGAATCATGATCAAGTAGCTATTAGGCCAACCTGTATTGTCAGAATTCCTCAATTTATGCAGCTTCTTTCAGAGAACAGAGTCATGAAGCTTCCAAATATCAAAACGGTTCAATATCTAACGGAACATGTATTTAAGGAAAATTGGGCCCAAATTACTGTGCTATAGTCATTTGTTCTTTTCCAGTTCATATAAAGGCTAAAGTGGAAGCTATTTTTAAAAATCCGATATCAGACGGGGGTGGAGGGACCTAAAGTTTCCTGAGAAAGAAAGTTCAAGTTTAAATAGTAATTGCTTTTATATATAAAGCTTGAATGTTAACTTGGATTGTAGCCTCAATGATTTTGTGTGTTCTTTTGTAGTGTTTTCATTTGCATTTCAGAAAACATAGCAGGATGGCACAAGTTAAAGTATGAATTGCTCTTTCCTCCTTTGTGCCTAACTTTAAGCATGTGAGTAGTCCCATATAGTTAGGCTCTTGCATAAGTACCACATTATGTACTTAAACAAGGAGGGAGGAGAGACTAATACCTGGGGGAACTAGAATAAGGACTGCATTGCTCATACAAGTCATGGCTTAAAAAGAAAGATAAGAGGGAGCTTACCAGCTGGTGCTCATTCTCAGAGCTCCATTGACCTTGATAGAATTATGATCATTTACAGTAGCTGAGGGGCTGCCTGGAAGGAATTTGTTCTATCGCTACCTTCAGATATATGAACAAACAAGGAATCCTGTGGCCCTTTGAGAGACTAACAAATTTATTTACAGCATGAGCTTTCATGGGAGAAAATCCCACTTCATCAGATGCTTTGAAGATGGGAAACTTATAGAATGGGAGGAAATTAAATGAAGGGAAATGTATGACATAGGATCAGGTCAGGCTGTAACAGCAAATTAAAATAGGTGTTGGGATTCAAACACTGGGGAACAGCATAAAGAGGAAAGTGAGGTCAAATCAACTGTTGTAATGAGAACAGTTCCAATTCCGCAGTTTCTCTTTGGAGCTGTGATTTGTTATTCATTTGTCTGAGCACCACTATTAACAAGTCATCA
Source organism: Pelusios castaneus (assembly GCA_007922175.1). Classification (NCBI taxonomy): domain Eukaryota; kingdom Metazoa; phylum Chordata; order Testudines; family Pelomedusidae; genus Pelusios; species Pelusios castaneus. Next base: position 7,558,896 of record ML685862.1, read on the forward strand.
ATGGAGTGAGCAGAGAGATTGAAGTGTTCCCCTATTGGTTTTTGAATGTTGTGATTTCTGATGTCAGACTTGTGTCCGTTTATACTTTTGCGCAGAGACTGTCCTGTTTGTCCAATATATAAGACAGAGGGGCATTTCCAGCACATGATGGCATAAATCACATTGGTGGATGAGCAAATGAATGAGCCCTTGATGAAGAAACTGGCTTGATTAGGTCCTGTGATGGTGTCTTTTGTGTAGATATGGGGGCAAAGCTGGCAACGTGGCCTGTTGCAGGGATATGTTCCTGCTTTAATGTCTCTATTGTTAGGTCTGTAGTTGCTGGTGAATATCCGTTTAAGGTTGGGGGGCTGTCTGTAAGCAAAGGAGAGGTCTGTCTCCCAAGGCTTGAGACAGTGAGGGATCATCGTGTAGTATAGGTTGTAGATCTTTGATGATGTACTGTAGAGGTTTGACTTAGGGGTCATAGGTGGCATTCTGTTGTTTTCTTTCTTGGGCTTCTCCTGTAGTAGTTGACTTCAGGATACACGTCTGGCTCTGTCAATCTGTTTCTTCACTTCTGCAGGTGGGTACTGTAGTTTTAAAAATGCTTGATAGAGATCCTGAAGGTGTCTGTCTCTGTCCGAAGGTTTGGAGCAAATGCGGTTATATCTTAGGGTTTGACTGTAGACAATGGATCGTGTGGTGTGTCTTGGATGAAAGCTTGAGGGATGTAGGTAACTATAGAGATCAGTAGGTTTTCGGTATAGGGTGGTGTTTATGTGTCCATCTGTAATTTCCACTCTAGTGTCCAGGAAGTGGATCTCCTGTGTGCAGTGTTCCAGGCTCAATTTCATTGTGGAGTGGAAACTGTTGAAATGTCTGTGGAAATCTTCAAGGGCATCCTTACCGTGGGTCCAGATGATGAAGATGTCTTCAGTGTAGCATAAGTACAGTAGAGGTGCTTTGGGATGAGACGTATACAGTGTATACAGTATTTCCTTACATCTCCTTTCAGTCAGGGATGACCTCTGCAAAAAATGGTATTAACATTAGATAGACATTAATACAAGACAAAAACAATGGAGTTATAAATAATTGCATTAACAATGGAGTTACAGTTAACATTGTTACAGAGTTAACATTAACATTGTAGCTTAATGGTCATTGTGAACTCTCATATGTTATCCATTTATTTTTACGGCCTATTAAATGGACCCAATTTTCTTACCTTCATTCATAGAATCAGAGAATCTTAGGGATGGAAGGGAACTCATGAGGTCATCTAGTCCAACCCCCTGCTAAAAGCAGGACCACTCCCACTAAATCATCCCAGCCAGGGTTTTGTCTAACCGAACCTTAAATATCTCCAAAGACGGAGATTCCACCACCTCCTTAGGTAACCCATTCCAATGCTTCACCACCCTCCTAGTGAGAAAGTTTTTCCTAATATCCAACCTCGACCTCCCCAGCTATAATTTGAAACCATTGCTCCTTGTTCTGTCCTCTGTTACCACCGAGAACAGCCTAGCTCCCTCCTCTTTGGAGCACCTCTTCAAGCAATTAAAGGTTGCTATCAAATCCCCCCCGTCTTCTCTTCTGCAGACTAAATAAGCCTACTTCCTTTAGTCTCTCCTTGTAAGTCATGTTCCCCAGCCTCCTAATCATTTTCGTTGTCCTCTGCTGGACTCCTTCTAATTTGTCAACACCCTTTCTGTAGTGGGGAGCCCAAAACTGGACACAGCATTCCAGATGTGGCTTCACCAGTGCCGAATAGAGGGGAATTATCATATCCCTCAATCTGCTGGCAACACTCCTACTGATGCAGCCCAATATGCCATTGGCCTTTTTGGCAACAAAGGCACACTGTTGACTCACTGTGCAGCTTCCCGTCCACCATAACCCCCAGGTCCTTTTCTACAGCACTGCTACTTAGCCGATCAGTCCCCAGCCTGTAACACTGCATGGGATTTTTCCGTCCTAAGTGCAGGACTTTGCACTTGTCCTTGTTGAACCTTATGAGGTTTCTTTCAGCCCAGTTTTCTAATTGGTCTAAGTCTCCCTGGATCCTGTCCCTGCCCTCCAGAGTGTCTACCATTCCCCCCAGCTTGGTGTCATCCACGAACTTACTAAGCACACAATCTATCCCATCACTGAGATCATTAATAAAGATGTTGAACAGAATGGCCCCAGGGCTGACCCCTGGGCCATTCCACTCGTTACCGGTTGCCAACTAGACATCGAGCCATTGATTCCTACCCGCTGAGCCCGTTGATCTAGCCAGTTTTCGATCCGCCTTACAGTCCACCCATCCAACCCATACTTCCTTAACTTGCCGACGAGAATGCTGTGGGAAACCGTATCAAAAGCCTTGCTAAAGTCGAGGTATACCACATCAACAGCTCTTCCCACATCCACAAATCCAGTCATCTCATCATAGAAGGCAATCATGTTGGTCAGGTACGATTTGCCCTTGGTGAATCCATGCTGACTGTTCCTGATCACTCTATTTTCCTCCAAGTGTTTCAGGATGGATTCTTTGAGGACCTGCTCCAGGATTTTTCCAGGGATTGAGGTGAGGCTGACCAGTCTGTAGTTCCCTGGATCCTCCTTTTTCCCTTTCTTGAAGATAGGTACTATATTTGCCTTTTTCCAATCCTCCGGGACCTCCCCCATTTTCCACGAGTTTTCAAAAATAATGGCCAGCAGCTCTGCAATCACTTCAGCCAATTCCCTCAGCACCTTCAGATGCAGTTCATCCGGCCACATAAACCTGTGCACATTCAACTTCTTTAAGTAGTCCCTAAGCAGACCTTCCATCACCGAGGGCCACTCTTCTTTTCTCCATTCTGCATTACCCAGTGTAGTAGCCTGGGAGCTGCTCTCCCTGTGAAGACTGAAGTGAAAAAAGCATTGAGTACTTCAGCCTTTTCCACATCATCCACCACAAGGATACCTGCCTCATTCAGTTAGGGACCCACACCATTCCTGATCCTCTTCTTGTTACTGACATACTTGTAGAACCCCTTTCTTTTATCCTTCACATCCCTTGCCAGCTGCAACTCCAATTGCCCTTTCTGATTTTATCCCTGCAGTCCCGAGCAATATCTTTATATGCCTTCCTTGTCACCTATCCAAGCTTCCACTTCTTGTAAGCTTCCCTTTTATGTTTCACCTCATCACAGAGTTCTCTGCCAAGCCACACTGGGCGCCTTCCACGTTTGCTGTTCTTTTTGCACATTGGAATGATATCTTCCTATACCCTTAGCAGGGTTTCTTTAAAATACAGGCAGCTCTCCTGGATGCCTTTCCCCTTCAGATCATCCTCCCAAGGGAACCTGCCCATCAGTTCCCTAAGGGAGCCAAAATCTGCTTTTCTGAAGTCCAGGGTGTGTGTTCCGCTTCTTTTCTTTCTTCCATTGATCAGGATCCTGAACTTTACCATCTCATGGTCACTGCTGCCCAGGTTACCATTTACTTCTACTTCCCCGATCAATTCTTCTCTGTTTGTGGCAGCAGGTCTAGAGGTGCAAGGCCCCTAGTTGGTTCCTCCAGCATTTGTACCAGGGAGTTGTCCTCAACTCTCTCCAAAACCTTCCTGGATTGCCTGTGCACTGCTGTATTGCCCTCCCAGCAGATGTCAGGATAATTAAAGTTACCCATGTGGACCAGGGCCTACGATCTGGAAACTTCTGCTAGTTGTCCATAGAACACCTCATCCATCTCGTCCTTTTGGTCTGGTGGTCTGTAGCAGACACCCACCACAACATCCCCCTTGTTGCATTCTCCTCTAAACTTAACCCACCGACTTTCAATCGGCTTGTTTCCACTTTCATAGTGGATCTCTGAGCAACATTCATGCAACAAGTCCCACTGATTTCAGTGAAGCTATATATGAAGTATGTATAACCGAAGCAAAATATGGTTTTCAGGCCCAGATCCTCAAACATGCCATTTAGGTGCCTAACTCTCTTTGAGGATCTGATTCTTAGTGATCTGAACCAAATTTTTCCTCAATCTCCAATTAGCCGGATGCAGTATTTTAGCATATTCTGAAACTGAACTAGATTCTATTTGGTAATGTATTAATCTAACAGAGATTCCTGAAATGAGTCTCAAGGAGTTCCTGGTACAGAGCCTGAGAGAGATGATTACAATCTTCCAAGAAATTATTTATCTATACTGCGCAGATTGAAGAAAGCTGTGTCTTTTTTTTTATGGGGCAGTTTAATCAGATATCTTTGAATATTCTGGCTAGAATAAAGTAAGCTTAATAAACATTCATTGGTTGAAAACGTCTTTGTAATAGCTCAATATTTGTTTCCTTTTCTCTTCTTAATGCCTTTGAAAGAAACCATTTGAAGCTGTGTGGTGTCTGAACTTCTCCTGCACTGAAGTGCATATAGAGATGAGAAGAAAAGCCAAGCTGACTATTGTTATCATCGTTTCCTTTTTGGTCCTGGAGATAAGGCTCTGCAGAAATCTGCTATGTGGCAGTGAATTTAAGCAGATGAGCAAGGAAGTGGCAGCAGGATCCAGGCTTTCAGTAATATTGCTATATTTGTGAGGAGATACTATAATGGGGTGGATTAAAAAAACCCCTGCCTCAATAGAAAATAGAAGGGCTAATCCTGCACCACTGTGCTCAATAGGAGTTTTGCCTTTTACTTCAGTGGGCGCAGGATCTGTTCCAGAGAGATTTTGTATGATTGTATAGTACACAAAGGTATGAAAGTTAATAGGCATTAAGGGCCTGAGCCTGTGCTGCCAGCACTGTGTGATTTGGTAGCATTTTATATGCATATTGTACAGACATAAATAGAAACCCAAGACAATGTACAAGACGATGGAGACTCAGGCCTTTGATTTTGAAAAAGTATTGGGCCAGACTCTGCTCTTGATGTATAGGAGTAAATCATTGCCATCAAAGTCAATGAAATGATGCCACCCTGTAAAAAAAATTGCAACTCATATCAGAGCCAAGCCCACTTGTCTCCTGTCTTTTATATTTTTCAGCTCAAAATATAGTAAAATATGTTTTTTAAAGAACACCATAATCCTTTTAATAGAAACATGTTTGCACTGAGATCTTCATCGATATTTTAAGATTAACAGCCTGGTCATTCATGAAATAAGTATATAGCCTGTGAGTCAACATCAGTTTCTTTCTGCTGCCATATCCATGTTCTTCTGCAAACCACACAGGACAAAGACAAAAAGGGGGCTAAAGTCATCAGATAATTTATTCCCAAACAGTAATTCAACCTCTGCTACAAGCACTTTTCAATCCAAAAATCATATGTCTTCTGAACTATGCAAACAAAGAAAACAAGGCATATAAGCCTATTAAACCACACAAGGGAAGCTTAACCTGCATACTGAATGTGACCAGGGCCTCCTGGGATAACCTCCTGGACGTGCAAAAATCAGGCCGAGTTGCAAAACCGGAGCCAAACTCCCCAGACACTGATGGGTGGTACTTAAACCAGTCTCCCTATCAGTCACAACCAGGCTCCTGCTTCCCTACACCGGGTACCAAGGAGTCTGCCCAAAATAGAAACAGCTCCCTTTATTGCACTCCAGCTCCTTTGGCTCCCACCTAGCCGCACGGTCCCTCAGAGAAATAGGTTCTCCTGACCCCAAAGGGCCAGCCACAGCACACAGAACAATATAGGCTTGGATCTCACTCCAAATACCACATCAATAGCCAATCCTTTAGTAACTACAACTAAAGGTTTAATATGAAAAAAAAAAAAAAAAGAAGCAAAATATGAGAGATGTTAAAGGGTCAAAGTAAATCATATACATACAAATGATTTAGAGTCCATGTAAAGCAGTTTGCAGGCACAATTAGTTTCTCTGGTAGGCACCCAGCACCTGGGTGGGCCTCAGTCCTTTATCCAGTCGCAGATGAATAGTTCCAGAGATGGGTGTTGGCTATAGACTGGGGACCTGAGACAAGATGGATTCGGGGCTGCTGCCTTTTATCCCCTCTGGCCTTCTCCATGCTGTGTGCAGGTCTTCCCAATCAAAATGAACTTGAGTCACATGGTCAGCCTGGTGACTCACTGGGTGGGTTTCTCCCCAGGCCCATTGTACGGGTGCCTCCCTTAATGGGCCATCAAGGAGACAATGACTGCAACCCTGCAATCTGAAATATTTCTCAGAATCACACAATCTGGAATACAGATACAGCTAACACTTCATATCTTCTAATACAGATATGATACCTACACATAGACAAAATAATCATTTCTAGCAAGTTACAATCTTCCTATTGATACCTATTGATCCGGACAGTGTCACACTGAAAAGTTTTGTAGCTTTCACCCATCATTTCAGCACTAACTGGAGTTTTGTAGAATTTTCCTTGTGAAAATTGAGACATGCAAAACATTCTTGTTTCAGTTTTCATTACAAATATGAAATTCAGCCCATCTGTGTTGAACTGTTCAGCAAAATCTGCAATCTGGATTCCTTTTCACAGTGACTCTGGTAGATAGTTCATATTTTTTAATGACGCCATGCAGTTTTATATGCTTTGACAGGAAAACAATGACACTTAGAGATTTTTCAGTAAGTTTTATTTGGAGCTTTAAGAATTGTTTAAGCCTCAAACTCAAAGCAAAACTCAGATGTGAGCCAATGTGAATTGAACCCAAAAGAAACAACTGAATTCTACCCACCTCTAAAACAAAATAGGCAAATATAAAAATGGGCCCCAAAAGAAATTCAGTTTGAATCAGGACCATGGTCTTGAAAACTATAGCAGAAGTATTATAAACACGGAGTCCTGTAGAGTTTTTAGGGTATGTCTACACTTGCAACTTAGGTTGACTTAAGGATGCTAAAGTCAACCTACACAAAGCCGCGTCTACATTGGGCTTTTATTAAGTCGACTTAATAACACCACCTCTGAAAGTCGACTTAAGCCTTAAATCAACTTCCTAAGTCAACTTAAAGCCACTGTGGACGGGGAATAGCGCTAAGTCGACCTTATTAAGTCGACTTAAAGCTAGTGTGGATGGCTATGTCTACTGTAAAGTCGACTTAACATGTAGCCACTCTGTTAAGTCGACTTAACAAGGTCAACTTTAAGTCGACTTAAAGTTGACCTTGTTGAGTCGACTTAACAGAGTCAACTTAACTTTACAGGTATAGATATACCCTTAAAGACTAACAAATTTATTTATCGCCTGAGCTTTTGTGGGAGAAAATCTCATTCTTGTCTCATTCTTGAAGATGGAGAACTTACAGAATGGGAGGAAAATAAATGAAGGGAAGTGTAAGTCATAGGATCAAGTCAGACTGTTTTGCTGAACTAGACTAACATGGCTACCCATTTGGAACTTGTCAACATGCAAGGCACAGAAATATTATAGCATCACTGTTTATGTGAATTGAATTTCTGCACTACTGTTTACTTCCTAATTCAAGGTGATCGCATTGTTCACTGTGAATACATTATTTAAGAAATATTGTCTCTTTTGTTCATGAATTATTTATAAACAGACTGACTTTGGTGGGCCAGAATCTGAGATGCTTACACTTACATAACAGTCCCATCTTTTTCACTGGGACGATTGGTAGAATACAGTGCTACTCTGTGTGATTAAGTCTAGCAAAATCTAACCCTCTGAATGTATTTGACATGTATAGTTTTGGGATAAGGGACATACATGAACAAATGTCTGCCCAAGGCTGATCGTGAATTGCTAGCTTCTACTAATCTACTTTGCTACTTGTGGCCATCAAAGTCACATGATATCATTTCTCTTCCATGACTGGATGACTGAAACTTTCTAACCAGAAAAAGAACATAATGAGCATAATAAAGTGACAAAGGCCCATCTAGTTCAGTATCCTGCTTTCTGACAAGGATCGGTGGCAGATACTTCAGAAAGAAGGAACAGAACAGAGCAATTATTGAGAGATCCATTCCCTCTTCTCTAGTCCAAGTTTCTGTCAATTGGAAAGATAGAGACACTCAGAACTTGGAGTTGCATCCCTAACTATGTTGGCTAATAGCCTTTCATGGATCTTCATGAACCCAAATCTTTTTTTAACCCAGTTTTACTTCTGGCTTTCACAACATTCCTTGGCACCGAGTTCCACAGACTGACTGGACATTGTGTGAAGAAGTACTTCCCTTTGTTTGTTTTAAACCTGCCCCTATTAATAATCAGGTAAGACCTGACTTTCAGTTATGTGAAGGGAAAGTAAGACTTCCTTATTCACTTTTCCCACTTCATTCATGATTTTATAAACCTCTATTATATACCTCTTTGTCATCTCTTTTCTAAGTTGAATAGTCCTAGTCTTTATGGCTATGTCTACGCTTGCAAGTTAGTTCGAATTAAGGAAGTTTAATTCGAACTAATTTAAGCCTTGGCCACACTAGGCTTTCATTAGTTCGAATTAAGGGCTTCCTTAATTTGAACTAATAAATTCGATTGCTTAGTTCGAATTAATGGATAATTCCATCCGTTAATTCAAACTAAGTCAAATGTGGCCATATTAGTTCGAACTAACTGCTTAGTTCGAACTAATCAGCAGATTGATCTTCATGCAAGTGACTAATTCGAACTAAGCAAGTGCCCTGCATGGACATGGCTAGTTCAAACTAGTATTCTAGTGGGGCCATGCTAGTTTGAATTAATTTAATTCAAACTAACTAAAATTAGTTCAAATTAACTAATTCGAACTAGCTTTTGTAAGTGTAGACATAGCCTTTAATATCTCCTCATATGAAAGCCATTTCAAACCCCTAATCTGCACCTTTTCCAAATCTAATGTATCTTTTTTGAGATGGGGCAACCAGAATGGCATGCAGTGTTCAAAAGGTCGGCATACGTGGATTTATATAGCAGCATTATATTTTATATTTATTATCTATCCCTCTCCTAATGTTTCCTAAAATTCTGTTATCTTTTATGACTGCCATTGCACACTGAGCAGATGTTTTCAGAGAACTATCCAGAGTGATGCCAAGATCTTTTTCTTGAGTGACAACAACTAATTTAGACTCCATCATTTTATAAATTGGGACTATATTTTCCAATATGCATTATTTTGCACTTTTCAGTGTTGAATTTGTCTGCCATTTTGTTACCTAGTCACACAGTTTTGTGATATCTCTGTGTAACTCTTTGAAGTCAGCTATTGATATACTTATTTTGAATAATTTTGTATCATCTACACACTTTTCAATTTCATTGTTCATCCTCTTCTCCAGATCTTTTAAAAGTATGTTGAATGGCATCAGTCCCAGTATAGATCCTTGGAGGACTCAATATTTTCTTCTCTCCATGTCTTTCTTATCTTGTTTTCTATCCTTTTAGTCTCTTATCCTATGACTGCTTAGTTTACTTAAGAGCTTTTTGGTAGGGGACCTGGTGAAAGGTTTTCTGAAAACTCAAGTACACTACCTCCACCATTTCATCTTTGTCCACCAT
>ML685862.1:7573329-7667573 GCA_007922175.1 Pelusios castaneus
TGGTCCCGGTGACTTGTTAATGTTGAGTTTATCAATTAATTCCAAATGTACACTGGATGTACACCAGAAGAACTGCACAAGCCTGCAAACTCCACAAATCCACTGAAAACCTGATATATATGGACTTTCAAATTATTTGTATATATCTGATTGCTTTGACCATTCAAAATTTCTCTTCTTGTTTGTTTCATTCTTTTTATAATTTAGTTTTACTTACTAAAGGATTGGCTGGCAGTATGGTATTTTGGGTAAGATCCAGACTCATATTGATTTGGTAATGTGGATGAGCCTTTGGTGATCAAAAGAACTTTTTTTGGTAAAAGGAATAGAGTTCCATTAACTTATCTCCTTATTGGGCCCAGTTGCTGATTTAGGAGCCAGAGGCTGGAATGCAATAAAGGGAGCTGTGTATTTCTTGTTATAGCTTCCTGGTAACCAGTCTGGGACATCAGAAGAACTGTTTGTGACTGGTTGGCAAATATAACTGCTGTGTTAGCTATCAGTTTGGGAGAACCTGCTCTCCATTTGCAGCCTGCTGTGACTTTAGCATTTTCAGGAGTGCTACCCTAGGCATTGACAATCACGATATCACTATCCTAATTTAATACCATGCACTCAAGTTCACCCAGCTTAGTATTTAGACTTCTAGCATTTGTGTATAAGTACTTATAAAATTTGTCAGTATTTAATTGTCTGCCTTCATGTGATGAAATCAAATAGGCCTTTGTTTTTTGCTTGACTGTTTCTCTTCAGTTCCTGCTTGTATTTTACCAGTTTTTATCATCTCCTCCTTACCGTCTCTATCAGAACTATGTGTTCCTCTATATTTGTCCACTTCCCCCATCCCTGAATTTAAAAACTGCTTTATAATCTTTTTAATTTTACACACCAGAAGTGTGGTTCTCTGTTGGTTTATCCTTCCTGTATAGGCTTCTCTTTTCCCAAAAGATTCTCTATTTCCTAACAAATCTAAGTCCCTCCACCATCATCTCATCCATGAATTGAGATCCTGCAGTTCTTCCTTACTCAATGGCTCTGTGTGTGGAACTGGAAGCATTTCAGAAAATGCTACCATTGAGGTTCTGGACTTTAATTTCTTACCTAGCAGCCCAAATTTAGTCTCAAAGGCTATGTCTACACTTACTGGAGTTAGTTTGAATTAGTTAATTCGAACTAACTAATTCAAACTAATTTTAGTCAGTTCGAATTAACTTAATTCGAACTAGCAAAATGGCACTTGCTTAGTTCGAATTAGCGAATTGCATTGGTTCAATGGACCAATTAGTTTGAACTAAGCAATTAGTTCGAACTAACATGGCCACATTGGTTAATTCAAACTAATTAGTTTGAATTAACCCTTACTTTGAAAATATAAGCCCTTAGTTCGAACTAATGAAAGCCTAGTGTAGCTATGGCTTAAGTTAGTTTGAATTAAGCTTCCTTAACTCAAACTAACTTGCCAGTGTAGACATAGCCAAAGACCTTTCTCTCTCTTACATTTCCCTATATCACTGATCTATGTGCTCTGTAACTACTAGCCTCTGACCAGCAGTGAACATTAAATCTTATCTAGATGTCTTGAGAGGTCCACAAATTTCATACCAGTCAGGCAATTCACTATGAGGGTCTCCCTGTCACTACAAACCCAACCATTTATATTTTTAATAACGAAATTACCCATTTCTATTATCTGTCTCTTCCTAATAACTGGAGTCAGTGTGAGAAGATATGATGACATAATCTGGAAAGAGGGTGCTAACTAGGGATTGTTTCCCTCCACTCCAGTTTGTTTTCCCTCCTCAAGACTTTTGTCTTCCTCAGCAGCAGAGGCTGTCAGAATGGGGGTTGGACAGCTCTACTGTATCCTTGGAAGTCAAGTCTATGTACCTCCTCCATTTTTGGCAGCAGTTGAATGGAGATATGCAAGCTACATAAAAAAACCTTGCATATCTCCCTTTGACTTTCTAACACCCACTTACTTCATGGCTCCACTGCGCTGAATAGAAGGGAAATACTCTCCCTTCAACTCAGCGCTATTCTTGTTATGAGGGTGGAGTTACTGAGTCAAACGCTGAATTGGATGAGCAGCTCTTCCCCGACTGCTCAATTGAACTGGAGAGATTGAACTGACAGTGGTGTATTTGCCACCATCAGAATAGAGTTGGCCTGAGAGTCATGAACTACTTGTACTACATAGGTAATCGGACATGCTGTATTCAGTGCATTTAATAAACTGGATAGCCCTTATTCTGCTGCTGGATTTCTGCCTCCATTATTTCGATTCTTGCCGGGGCCGGGGATGGCGGGGAGTTAGTTTGATTGTTCTTTTCTTTTGGCAGGGGGAGGGGAATGATTACTGGCCTAAGTTTTAGAGTATGTTTATTAGGTGCATCTGGTGCTCATGTTCCTTCTCTACACTCTTGCACAAAACTCCCTTATGTGCTGCTTCTGTTTGCTAACTCCTCTGATTGCTTAAGATTGGAATTGGCTTTTTAAAGCCCTGTTCTTCCTGAATTAGCCCCATCTCCTTGTCAATGAATCCTAAAATAATTAGACATCAAAGAATAGCAGGCTACAGCCTTCTTAGGAAGTTCTCTGTCTTTCCAAGCAAGCCCATTGGCTCATCACACAACTCCCAAAACAGGCCACACTGTGAACATCAACCAAGGAGGCACAAAACAAGCAAGCATGCAAACAGAAAGCACATGAATGTCAAAATCCAAAACTAGTAATAGATACTCTTGTTAGCACGTCAACGAACATTACTGTCCTGCAAATATGGTTACGTGCATGAAGAAGTGCTTGACTCCAAGTAGTCATGAATAAAAACCCATCTCTGAAAATGTCTGTTCATAGTGGGAAAAGGCAATGCATGTAGTTGAATTCTAAATGGCTGTTCAGTTCAAAAGGCTGTTTCTGAAAACTGTTCTTACATTCCCCAACCAGGTGAAATGGTCATGCATTTTGCTAAAATATGCTGTACTAGCATTGCTTTGAGCTAAAATGGATTGTTAATGTTACAGCAGTTATCCCAAGATAAATGACTTGCTAGCATGTTATTCTGGTGTTCTTGAGTTAGAAAGGTTATATGAGACTTCAGTTCATAACTGCAATTCTTCCAGGCTTTTTTACTCCACTAGAATTACTTACAATACCTTAAAGTAAGAAAATATAATTTGACTGCCAGTGTCTTTACGATGCACAATGGCTGATGTGTATTCTTTAGCTTCATATGTATTGCTATTTTGCACAAAGAAGTTTCTAAAAATGCAAAACCCATAGGGAAATACACACACAAAAAGGAATAATTTGCTAAATGTGTTTTCAAATGTTTAAATGAAGCCGCATAAAAAAGTGATATTTTCAGCAAGATAGTGATCCCTGATTAGTATACAGAATTTACTATAGTAGGAAATAACCAAGAAATTCCAAAATGAAATTGGCATCTATTTCTTCACTGCTAGCCTCACACAGTAAATTTTAAGCTTGTTATGAGCACCCTCTAATGGAAACAGCTAGTACAGTACCTACTTTACATCTAATATTTTAAACCAAAAATGTTAGTCAAAACAGCCTAGTGAAACATTGTGTCAGTTCCTGCAACCGTGTCCACAGTTGAGATCAAGGCTAGATTAGAATATCAGAGTTTTGTTTAACAGAAATAGCTCATAGCCTAGCATGGTAGGTCAGTAACATTTTATTTTATCATATATTCAGGACAAAGGGGTCTTGATCCATGACTTGGACTCCTGACACTATAGTTAATGCAAAAAACAAATAAATAAATGAGAAAATAAGCAAATAAAATGCTATTTTATTTACTTCTGTGGAAGCCAGTGAGAGATTTTTCAGAAGATTTAAATTATTTTTTCCTTTTGTATTGTGACACATAATATTTTGGTTTTGTACAGATGCGATGAACAGTATTTTCAACATCATCTTTATAATATTATTTATCAGTATGCATCCCACTTGTTTGTTCAGAGGGAAAGTGTATGAATCATTAATGTCCATCAGTAGCACAAATCAAAATTACAGAATGTCAAGGGGTTTTATGAATATGACAATTTGTCAGAGGATTAGATTTAATGATCACTGCTCTTGGGATTTAAAGATATAAGAGCAGATTGGCCTTCACTCCTTTTTCTTTTTTCTTTTTTTCTGACTCATTTAGCCCTTTGGAATTAACTTTCATTGCTAATTGGTAGAGATTATTTAGAAAGTATTTTACATACTGACAATTAGCAGGGTGAGAACAGCTGAACTCGGACTAAAAAGAAGATATTTTTGATACTTAGCAAGGTTTCTCTTCAAAGAAATTGATGATACAGGCATTTTTATATAGCAGTGCACAAACCCTGATTCCATAAAGTGTTTAAGCTAGTGTGTAAATCCACCCCCATTCAGCAACACTCTTACATAAGTGCTTAAATTCCAAAGGGGTAGCCGTTTTAGTCTATTGTAGAAAAACAACAGAGTCGTGTGGCACTTTTAAAGACTAAATAAATAAATCTGTTAGTCTTTAGAAGTGCCACAGGACTCTGTTCTAAGTGCTTAAGTTTCACTAAAACCAATGAAACTTATACATGAACTTAAAGTTAAGCACATACTTAAATGTTTTGCTAAATCAGAGACACGGAACACACTTCTGTATGCATGTCAGAGCTACAGAAGACTTAGAAATACATCCTGAATTCTTATAATTTAGCCACAGACAGATAGGAATAAAGTCAATTTTGTATCTTAGATGGCTATTTGGGGTATGACTTCTCTGCAGCTGGGAAGCGTGATTGACTGTATAGATCTATGCAAACTAGTTCTGATTGAGCTAGCTCGCTAAACATAGTAATGGAGACATGGTGGCATGGGCAGCAGCTCGGGTTGGCCACCCAAGTACGTGTCCAGTGTTTGGGTCAGTTAGTCCAGTCTGCCACCCATGCTATCACAGATTCACTTCAAAGCTAGGTCAGATATGTGTACATGTGATGTAGTCACACCTGCTGTTTTCAGTGTAGACATACTTATCCTTAGTGCTCCTGAAAGTGACTATTCTATTTACTAATCTATTCACCCACGGGACAGGAAGAACAAAAGCAGCAATAATAAAGTAGTAAGGTTTACCTACACTATCTTGCTGATGTACTTTTGCCTCATGAAGAACCACCTCTTGCGGTGAAAGGGTAGCTCTTATTCTATCAGTTTTAAGCCCTTATTTTAGTGGTGTAGATACACCTATTTATTGTGGGGCTGGTCATTTCTTCCCAAAAATTACGAGATGTGATTTCTTTTCCTTGGAAAGCTCAGACAGCATTCTCTAGTAGACTGAGAAACTTAGGTTGACTTTATTAAGTCAACTTTCAATCGACCTTATTAAGTTGACTTAAAGAGTCTACACAGGACTCTTAAGTTGACTTAAAGATGACCTTATAATGTCGACCTAGAGAGTCCACACTAGACTCTCTAGGTCGACTGGTTAGGTCAAGGGGGGCTTGTCCAGGAGAGAGCCAGCCCCACAGGGGAGGGGACTGGCTCTCTCCGAGATGGGTAAGCTGCTAGTGGCTCGTCCTGGGGAGAAAGGAGCTTGGGCTCCCTACTTGCCAGGACAATGGGGTCCCGGGGAGAAGGGAGCCCTGCAGTCCCTTCTCCGGGACTGCAGTCCAGCGGATAGAGGATCTCCAGGGGTTCCCTATCAGCTGGAGGGCCATGCTGGCAATTGCCAGCACTCCAGCTGACAGGGAAACTGCGGGGTTTCCATATCAGCTGGAGCGCTGTCCCGGAGAAGGGACCGCGGGGCTCCCTTCTCCCCGGGACCCCATTGTCCTGGCCAGAAGGGAGCCCCATGCTCCTTTCTCCCCGGGATCGCTCGGGGTTGCTGGCTTCCTGGTCTCAGGGAGAACCAGCCCGGTGTGGGACTGGCTCTCCCCGAGATGAGCCGCAAGCAGCTTCCCGGGGAGAAGGGAGCCCCCGGGGCTCTCCAGCCAGGATTCCAGTGGGGGAACCTCTTCCGCTGGAGCCCTGGCTGGGGAGCCTTTCTCCTCGGGACTGCGGCTCTTCTGGCAGGGAAGCCACCGATCTGGGGAGAAGGGAGCAGGGGCTCCCCAGGGGACAAGGGAGCCACAGTGGCTCCCTTCTTCCAGGGAGCCATGCGGGGCTCCCTTGTCCCCGCTGCCATAGGTCGACCAAGTCGACTTAGGGCATCCACACTGGACTGAAGAAGTCAACTTAAGCTCTAGTTCGAATTAAAACGAGATGTTATTAATTTGAACTAGTTTTTCCTTAATTCGACTTAAGGAGCAGCTTAAGTTGAATTAAGGAAAGCCCAGTGTAGACATGGAGTAAATTAAGTTGACTTAAGCCTCCTTAAATTGATTAAATTTCTAAGTGTAGATGCACCCTTAGAAAGTTAAATCCACTTTATTAAGTCGACTTTAAATCAACCTTATTAAGTCGACTTAGAGAGTCTACACTAGACTCTTAAGTCAACTGGGGGGGGTTGGAGGGGTGCATTGTGGGAAGTGTGGCAGCATGGCAGCAGAGAAGGTCTCCCCTCCCCCGGCCACTCCTTCAAAAGAGGAAGTGAGGTCAGCCCCTTCCCATTATGCCTGGCAACATGGAGGCTGAGCAGGTCATGGACCAGCCTCTTCTGCGCTTTGCCAGGCAGCTGCACAACACCTGCCAGCTAGTGGTAAGACTTCTTCAGCTGTGGAGCAGGCCTGTCTGGCAACCCGCCAGCGTGGAGGAAGATGACAGCCTGACCCCCACCTTGCTGCCCCAGCAAGCTGAAGCACTCACAGCAGTGCACTCTGTGCCTTGTCGCTTCTGGGCCAGCAGCGACTGGTGGAAGCGGATCGTCCTCACCACCTGGGACGATGACCTGTTGCTGCAGAACCTCGGGATGAGCAAGCGGATCTTCCTCGAGCTGGTCCGCGAGCTCACACCCGGTTCTACAGCGCATAGACACCCGACTTGGACCCGCCCTGCCCGTAGACAAGCAAGTGGCTGTCACCTTATGGAAGCTGGCAACCCCAGACTCCAACCGCTCTGTGGCCCAGCAATTTGGCATTGGGAAGGCCACCGTGGGGACTGCCATCATGCAGGTGTGCAGGGCAATCAACCGGGTCCTGCTAGCCCGCCTCATCACCTCAGGCAGCCTCCATGAAGTCCTCGATGGCCTTGGCTCCCCAACTGTGCGGGGCATTGTGAACGCCATCCTCATCCCCATCTGAGCCCCGGAACACAGTGCCAGGGACTACGTCAATAGGAAGGGGTACTACTCCATGGTCCTGCAGGCCCTCGTGGACCACCACGGAATCTTCCAGAACATCTATGTGGGCTGGCTGGGGAAGGTGCATGACACATGGATCCTGTGCAACTCTGCCCTGTACAGGTGTATGCAGGTGGGCACCTTCTTCCTCAACCACACCATCACCATTGGGGCATGCAGGTGCCTGTCCTGATCCTCGGGGATCACCTACCCTTTGCTCCCCTGGCTTATGAAGCCATACATGGGCGGCATGGATGACAGCAGGGACCTCTTCAATCAGAGGCTCAACCTGTGCTGCAGCGTTGTCGAGCGTGCCTTCGGCTGTCTGAAGACTTGCTGGAGGGCCCTCCTGACCAGGACCTGGGGCCTGAACAGGTGCTTCCAGGTGCTGCAGGAACTGGGTCTGCCGCTTCATGAGGTCGAGCATGTGCTCGAGCAGCCTCTGCTCGCCCCTCTGCAGCCCCTGCTCGACCCTCCAGTGGGCATCCTCCTGCTCCTGCCGCAGGGCCAGGCGTGCCTTGTTCCACTTGCTGATGCGGACCAGGTCTTCGAGATCGTCCTGTGAGCGATGCACCCTCCTTCTCCTCATGATCAGGCCTCTTGGGGCGCCTGGAGTGCCATGTGTTAAGGGCGCAGGGGTTGCTGGGGAGAATCAAAGAAGAGAGTCCCTCCCATTAGCTGGTGTGGTGTGCAGCCTGATAGCAGCTGCTGTCCCCTGACCATCCCCCTGCTTCCCACTCCCTCTCCTTCAGGACAGGGACCCCTTGGTACACGCTGCCGTACTGTGCTACCCCAATCGGGTGCAGTGCCCATGGTGGTGAGCTGCAGGCAGCCCTCCCTCGGGGGTCTCTCCTGAGGCCACGTGCCACCAGTTTCAGGCGCATGCTGTCTGGCCTTGGTGCTCCCGCCTACGGTCCTCCCACCCCAACTCCAGACACGCCACTGCACCACTCACCTCCAGGTTCCCCTCGGCCCCTGCCACACAGCCCCCAGCCCCTCTGCCCCTGTGGAAGCGCCTTCCCCCCCCCCCCCCGACCCTGCCCGTCCCTGGGCCATGTTCCCCTGCAGTCCCTGCTCCACAGGCATGCCTGGCCCTGCCCACAGGGAGGGAGGGTGAGAGGGAGGGAGCACTCACCAGCAGGTGCAGAAGGTGTTTGGCGTGATGTCCCCTCACCTGGATCTTCTTCGGCAGGGGGAACCTGTTCTTCCTCTTCCTCCGTGCCGGTGTCCGCCGTCAGGGCAGAGATGAGCTCCAGGCTGGTGGCAGGCTCCGGGGGGTGGGGTGCCCTGCTGCTGGCTGATCTCCCGTTCCTCCAGCACCACAGTCTTGTCCCCGGAGCCCTCCTCCTAGTCGTCGTCAAGGGAGGGAAGCTCAGCACAATCAATCATGTGGGCTGGGAGGCTGCTGCTTGCCTGTCCCAGAAAGGCATGCAGATGCTCATAATAGCAGCAGCTGGTGGTGGGAGCTGCACCCATCCAGAGTGTCGCCTCCCAGGCCTTCTAGTGCCCCTGCCACAGGTCCCTGATTTTCACCCAGACCTACTGGGTGTCCTGGGTGTGGCCCTTGGTAGCCAGGGCCTGGGAGATGGAGGCATACTCCTGGTTGCGATGGCTGCCTCGCAACTGAAAGGTGACTGCCTCGTCCCCCCATATGGCCAGCAGTTCAGGATTTCCTGGTGGCTCCAGGATGGGGTCTGCCTGTAGTGCTGGCTCTGCTCCGCTATACTCCCAAGCAGCAGGTCTGGCCAGCTCTGGGGAGCAGGGTGATCAGGGTGAGTCCTGCCCTGTGGTTGGCCAGGGCAGGCTCTTCCTGTGCCAGAAACTCTGGGAGGGATGTCAGGGAGGGAGGTCTAGGGGGCACTTAGGTCAATTTAGGGCTACTCTGTGTCTACACTGGCTTAAGTCGACTTAATAAGGTCAACTTAAGTGTTAAGTCGACCTAAAAGGAGGTGTTATTAAGTCGACTTAACTTTTCCTTAAGTCGACTTACGGAAATGCTTAAGTTGATTTAACGAAAGCCAAGTGTGGACGCAGAGTAGTTTAAATTCACTTAAGTCTCCTTATGTCGACTTAATTTGTAAGTGTAGACGCACCCATGGAGATTACCCCATGACATGCCAACAAGGGTGTACTTCCCTGTGGTAAAGGCAGTGAGGCCAGACAGAATCCTTGGCTGTGTCTACACTTGTAAATTAAGTCGACTTAAGCTTAAGCAAGCTTAAGCTTAAGCAAGCTTAAGTCGACTTAATTTACACTGCATCTACACTACAGTTTCCTTAAGTCGATTTAAGCAGCTTGCTTAAGTCGACTTAAGGAAAATTAAGTTGACTTTATTAAATCTAGTTTTAATTAGATTTAAGGCTTAATTCGACTTTTTAAACTACTGCAGGAGAAGCCCATGAAAAACAACAACAGAACGCCACTGGTCACCACCTACAACCCCCAAGCCAGAACTCTTCAACATATCATCAAAGATCTACAGCATATTTTACAAGATGATCCCTCACTCTCTCAAGCCTTAGGAGACAGACCTCTCCTTGCTTTCAGACAGCTCCCTAACCTTAAAAGGATACTTACCAGCAACTACAGATCATAAACAGAAACACTAAAGCAGGGACATATCCCTGCAACAGACCACGCTGCCAACTTTGCCCTCATATCTACACTGATGACACCATCACAGGGCCTAATCAAGCCACCTATTCCATCAAGGGCTCGTTCACCTGCTTATCCACCAATGTGATTTATGCCATCATGTGCCGGAAATGCCCCTCTGCCTTATATATTGGACAAACAGGACAGTCTCTGCGCCAAGGAATAAATGGACACAAATCTGACATCAGAAATTGCAACACTGCAAAACCAATACGGGAACACTTCAATCTCCCTGCTCACTCCCTTGACGACCTGTTAATAGCTGTGTTGAAACAGATGAATAACAAATCACAGCTTCAAATTAAAACTGCAGAACTCGAACTTATATGCAAATTTGACTCAGTTGTCTTGGGGTTAAACAGGGACTATGGATTTTTCTCATTACAACAAGTGATTTGACCTCACCCTCCTCTATGTGCTGTTCCCCAGTGTTTGAATCCTAACACCTATTTTGATTTGCTGTTACAGCCTGACCTGATCCTATGTCATACACTCCCCTGCATTTAATTTCCTCCCATTCTGTAAGTTTCCCATCTTCAAAGCGTCTGACGAAGTGGGATTTTTCTCCCACAAAAGCTCATGCGATAAATAAATCTGTTAGTCTTTAAAAGTGCCACAGGACTCTGTTGTCTTTCTACAATAGACTAACACGGCTACCACTTTGGAATTTCCCTAAATCCAGACAGCGTCACAACCTGCCCTGCCAGGGTCCCTGTCCCCCTTTGCCCCATTGCACACAAGGGGTGTCCCCCCCGCCACTGTGGACCTGCCCAAGGTCCCCCTAGCCCCTAGAAGTCGACCTAGGCGTCCAGTGTGGATGCTCTAGGTCGACTTTGTAAGTTCCCCTTTAAGTCGACTTTAATTTTAAGTGTAGATGCACTAAGTTGACTTAACGAAGTCGACTTTAAGTCGACTTAGTTAAGTTGACTTAAAATTACAAGTGTAGACATAGCCCTTGAGACCTCTGAGAGGCCCAGTCGATCAGTGTGTAGGCCCTACACTCCCACTCTAGCCCAGAGGACATCATTCATTGTCTTTGGAGAGCAGCAAAAGAAGGGGAGTTTTTCAGGATTCCAAAAAAATAGCACATATGAAAATGAAATACTCCAGTCATCATCAAGTTTTCTTAGGAAACAGTCAATATTAACAGGAACAGCTAGATTAAAATTAATGTAAAAATCCTGAGAGCTATGTAGTTCCTTAAGAAGGTGGAACTAAATTTTACTCAAACAAAATCTAGCCATTTGAATTGTATTATGACCTGATCACTGTAGAATGTCTGTCTGGGAAATTAAACAAAAAGGTTACATTCTCTATGGAATATATATGAAGTGGATGAACCCTGATAATTCACAGAATTTTCTGAGTACAAATATTTGGTAAAGCTCATTGGAAGAAATTAGGATTAATCTTTTTCAATTATAAAACATAACAGGAGAAGAGATTACCCTAAGAGGTCCAGAGAGTAGAAAGGTTTAATTATACTAAGGGATATATTTTTTTAGTTACTATCATTTATTTGTATCACAGCAATATCTAGCATCTCCAGTCAGGATGAAAGCCTCATTGTACTGCTCACTATACAAACATATAAAAAAGCCCAAATTCTGAAGAGCTTAAAGTCCAAATAGAAAAGATAGACAAAAGATGGGAGAACAGAAGTATCATTATTCGCATTTTACAGATGGGGAACTAAGCACAGAGAGGCTGAATGATTTGCCCAATGATCTGGAGAATTCTCAGTTCTTCCACAGACTATCATAAATTTCTTCTTGTTGTTCTTTATAGCGCTTTTCCTTGTGAGCGTCATAGTGGCAGCATGGAGAGTAGGGAGGACCAGACCTCCCTTTCTTCGACAAAAGGTTCCAGCTTCTCCTGGGGAATTCCCAGATGTTACCAGACCATCTAAGACACATAATCCTTCAAGAGTGGCCTGGTTCAGTCTCAATAGGACATGCCCAGTATAGTTCCAAAGGAAGTCTACCAGTAAGCATCCTTATCAGGTGTCCGAACCACATCAGCTGACTCCTCTCAATCTGGAGGAATAGTGACTGTACTCCAACCAAGACTCCCCCAAAGAGTTGAGCTCCTGACCCTACATCACAGAGTCAGCTCAGCTATCCTGGGCTATGTCTACACTTGCACTTTTAAGTGGACTTTAACTAAGTCGACTTAGTGTGTCTACACTTAAAATTAAAGTCAACTTAAAGGGGAACTTACAAAGTCGACCTAGAGCGTCCACACTGGATGCTCTAGGTCGACTTTGTAGGGCTAGGGGGACCTTTGGCAGGTCCATGGTGGTGGGGGGGCACCCCCTGTGTACAATGGGGCAAAGGGGGACAGGGACCCTGGCAGGGCAGAGCCCTGTGTGTGATGCTGTCTTGATTTAGGGAAGCATTTATGATATTATTTTCAATGGATATCTCATAAATGCTATAATCCATAGGAACTATGTCATGTTTGGTATCAATAGAAAGGTAGTAATTTGCTGGGAATGATTATATAGTTTATGTCTAGAAATTCTATTTCGATTAGAAGTTAAGAATTTGATGTTATATCCATACTTTAACTTGTATCATTCTGGACAAATGTCTTAGACGGGAGGGTGTGAACAACCATTGTCTCCTTAATGTTAAGGAATCTGCCAGGTGATGTGGTCCCAGGGAGTATCCTGATGAGCCATTGAGGACATAAAGTTCCAAAGTTCATGGCCATGAGGATGGGGGTGAAGATTGACCTCTAATCTAAGCTTTGTCAAAAAACTTATGTCCTGATTCACCAGCATGGATTTCTATAGCAGTGCACTTGCATCACTGCCACGCTAATCTATCAATGAATCCCATGTACCCCCTTACCGTAACTCATGAAACGACCCTTAGATACGTAAAACTCTTCCACTATGGGCAGCTGCTCCCCCTTCACCTGGAGAGAACAGTCCAATTTCATATATTTTATTGGAATCTTTAAAATGAATTTTGTTTAAAAACTTAGTTTCAAGCATGTTATACTGGTACAGTATATTCCATTTATGACCCAATTCTCCTCTCATTAAAATCAGTGGAAAAAAATCTTACTGACTTCAAGAGGATTTTGATAAGACCTTTAACTAGTACCATGGTAAAAAAAAAAAATCCCTTCTTAATAACACTGATTCTCAGGAACAGTTATGTTGCCATGTGTTTAAATTACTGGCTAAAGAATGGATTAATGGCACATAGAGTTCTAAAATGCCTTTTCCAAAGCATTCTGTTTGTAGAAGTTTGCAGCTATGAATTGGGTTTGGTGGAATTAGTTTCCAGCTTGATCTTAAATAAGTAAAACACACTGTATTGTTTGTAATGTTTTAATGGCATATTCATTGCATGAAACCAAAATTAATCTATACTCACATAAGACATTCCAATGGGTCTCTGCATTTGTATGTTCTCTTAATTGATGTATTTTAGTTTGTACCATTGGTGCCAATTAAAAATATCCTACTGTATTATGTTTCCCACAACATTTCAACTTTTAAAACTCACATGTCAGGAGAAAGTCACTTATTTTATTTATTTACAGAGCAGGGGACTTGTTAGTTGTTTAGAGGAATATTTTATCACCTGAGATTCCTGCTGGAAAACAAGTCTTTTTCAGGAAACTAGAAGGGTGACCGAATATCAACAGGTAGACTGACCTTCAGAAAGAATTCAGCCTAATGATTTATTCCAGCAATGACATAGGAGAGAAAATAATTGGCATGTATGCACATACACTTCTTTAGAAAGCCCAAAACTTCGAAACTTTGTTGTCTAAAGATAGCGAGATAGGCGCCTAAACCAATGCTTATATGCCTAAAACAAATTCTGAGGTACCAGATACAAATGTAGATGCCAAAACTTTAGTTATCCAAGTCTGAAAATTGTGTGCAAAATGTGGGTTCCTCAAATTGCTATGTCAGTAAACCGAAAGAAGACATGTAGTCAAATGCTGGCATGTTATGACCTGATGAAACTGGCAAAGTAGAGGAGAGAGTAATTATTTTGAGTTAATAGAACCATACATTTAGGAGTATAAAAGAGTTGACTCATGGCTGGGTGTGGCATAGCAGCTCTCTCCCTGCTAATCATCACTGCAGTTGCCCCACAGTGATCCACCACTTTTTGTGACTCACCCCTTCAACCAGGTTACACTGTAACCCTGATCCTTCTGGGAGAACAGGAAGCCCAACCAATAACAGTCTATTGTCCTCACAAAAGTGTCTTTGGCCCAATTCTGGGCCCTGTGGTCCTCCAACTTCTCCTGAGGTTCGGTTGATCTTATCCCCTTCTCTGGTGGGTGGTAGGAGAACCCACACTCTCCCTCTCTTCTGAGTTCCTGTCTAGGGACCCTTTATTACGTCTGTCTCTATTCAGACATTTGCCCTGCTACATGCATGTGCTTCTTCCCACCTGAGTCTGTCACCAGGCCTTTTTCCCCACAACCTTTCTAGGTTCACCTTTCTCTCCAGGCTCAGACTGACAGGGGATCACCCAGAATCCTCAAATAAATGTCAAACCAAAAACATAGCTTGACACAACTTGTCCTCTCTTCAGTCTTAATCTATCATCCCACCTAAGTTTTCTTTATGTAATTCCTCAGGTAAATGCCTCTCAGAGCTCTCTCCCTGGAATTAAAGTTCCTGCCCTTTTGTCAGGTCTTCTTACCAAAGCCTGCTGTCTAGTAGCTGCTCTTTGTCCCCACTGGCCTCCTGTCAGACTTCTCTATTCAGGATAAACAAGGAGTCCTGTTGCACTTTTAAAGACTAACAGATTTATCACATGAGGTTTCATGGGTAAAATACAACTTCATCAAATGGAAATTAAAATATAGAAGGGAATATATCAATTCAGAGAAGGACATGTCATAAGGTCAATTCAAACTTCTTCAGCAAACCAAGCAAGTTGTTTTGATTCATACAGTGAGGAACAACAGATAAGAAAGTGGGGAGGTTAAAAGAGGAGAAAACCACCTTTTGTAAAGAGAGAGCCAGGACAAATCTCTATTCAGACCTAACTTAATGGTGTCAAATTTGCATAAGAATTGTAACTTTGTCGTTTCCCTTTGGAGTCTTGATTTGAAGTTTTTCTGTTGAAGCACTGAAACTGTCATGTCTTTCACAGAATATTCAGGGAGGTTGAATTGTTTCCCCGTTGGTTTTTTAATGTTACTATTCTTGATATCTGATTTGTGTTCATTTATTCTTTTATGTAAAGACAGTTCAGTTTAGCCAATCTATAAGGCGGAGGGCCATCATGTGCCATCAAGCACCTTGTTATACTCAGGGGTTAAAGTAAGGGGGAATGCACTGAAATGCAGTTCCAGGGCCCCCAAATTTGAGGGGCCAGAGTTCCGGGGCCCCTAAACATAGAAAAATCTGGTGGAACACATGTTCCGCCCTGCCCTGTCTGCTGGTAGGTCCTACACCCCACAATACTTATTGTGTTTGCTAGTTTGTGACAATAATTGCTATAGACATAAATGCTGTATAAAATTATAAATATTTTTATGGAGCAATAACCGATGCATGTGGTACTGATAAGTGGTTGCAAATGCCTACCTGGGCTGGGGCCCACACATGCATGAAGAGGGCCCAGACAATACGGGAAGGGGGCCTGGAGATTAGGAGGGTTCCAGGGCCCGTCAAATTATACTTTAACCACTGGTTATACTGGGCCTATATGAGTCAGCTAAAAGCATAGGAGTTTATAAGTTAGCATAAGATAGACTTGTTTGTGCACTGGGCAGTGATGAAGAAATCCAGGGGCTTTATTCTGATTGTGAACTCTGCTGGAGGTAGGTTAGCAGAAATCAAAAGAAGAAGAGACTTACCTAGACTGGGCCCTAAATATCTAAAAGTACACCACAAAATGCACAGAAATATCTAGAAATAATAAAAGGGAAGATAGAAGAACATTCTGGAAGGATGGCATGCATCAATCACACACACAAACTTACCAACCTATAGAATAAAAGTACCCTACAATTGTGAAGAACCCATATTTGGGTGTAGAAGAAGGACTCCAACTGAGACTGCTATACAGGATATAAAGGGACTGAGCCTGTTGCTGAGAGTAGCTTCTTAGCTCTTACCTTTTTGAGCTTTTAGCACCAGCTCAAGCTTCAGCTTCTTAGCTCAGCAGCACTTCCAGCCCTATCCCTTCCTATTAGCTCTTAAGTTATTTTAACTGTTTAAGGATACCCGAACTATAGCTATTTGACAACAGAGTCTTGTGGCACTTTTAAAGACTAACAGATTTATTAATCGCATGACGAAGTGGGATTTTCTCCCACGAAAGCTCATGCGATTAATAAATCTGTTAGTCTTTAAAAGTGCCACAAGACTCTGTTGTCTTTCTACAATAGACTAACACGGCTACCCCTTTGGAATAGCTGTTTAGTATTGCCAAACTCTCCATCCCCCCTTCAGGTCAAGGAATTGGACACCTCACTTGACCAAGCCATTAGGAATGGGTGTGAGTATATTAACCCGAGGTATATAACAGGGGTGGGCAATAATATTTAGAAGGGGACCAGGGCAGAATCAGCCTGGGGCTGGAGTGGACAGCAGTGTGGGGGAGGAACAACTGCTGGGGGAGGGATTGGGAGGAAATAGGGGAACTGTTGGGGGGGAGGGGTGCAGCCGGCCTGGGCGAGAAGGAAAGCCGGCTGGAGGGAATAAAAGGGGGGCAGAAGGGGGCAGCATAGCATCAGCACCAGTCCCGGCCCTGGCACCAGAGCAGAGTGGAGCAGAGTGGTGCAGCACTGGCCGGCAGAGTGGAAGAGGGCAGTGTGGCCCCAGAGTGCTTCTGCAGTGCTGGCTGTGGGGGTGGAAGGGGTGGCTCAACGCTGGCCGGCGGAAGGGGTGGTGCAGCACTAGCCCCAGAATGGTGCGGCACCGGCCCCAAAGCTATGAAGCGCCAGCCAGAAGGGGGCGAAAGGGGACGGGGGAGAGCAGCCGACGGGGGCCGGAAGGCAGGACGGAGGTTTCAGGCAAGCTGGATTCGGCCCCCGGGCCATATTTTGCCCACCCATGGTATATAACAGGGGTAGGCAACCCCCGGCACGCGTGCCAACAGTGGCACACGAGCCCATTTGGAGCGGCACTCGGCATCCTCTGTGGTGCCACGGAAATTGCTACTCCTGCCACCAAAAGACGTTCCAAGTGGCTTCTTTCAGGGGTGCTGTAGTGCAGAGGTCCCTGCCACGTCCATGCCCCAGGCATCCCGTGTAAAGAAACCGCCCAGACCGGCTCCTCTCTGTGGTGTGCCGCCGCCAAAAGGAGCCACTCCAGACAGCTTCTTTCCATGATGTGTCTGGGGATAGGGGTCCCCAGGCACGCTGCTGAGAGGAGCCACTCCAGGTGGCTTCTTTCCATGAGAGGGCCTTCGGCACCAGCTGAGGGTTGAGGAGGAGGGGCCGGCACAGGGATTGGCAAAGGTTGCTGCCCCCTGGTATATAACATAAATTTTAGTATAGTTTAAATCATACTGCATATTTCCTGTGTGTATTAAAGTAGAATTTGACTGTGGTTTAATTATTACCCAGTTGCTCATTTAATTATCTTTCAATTTTCATTCTGTTTATCATTTATACTTATTGCAATAAAAGGTTTTCATAAATAAATACTTTTGAGTATCCTATAAGAATTCCTGTCAGGCGTCCCAAGGGTCCCTGTTCAAATATTTCTGTGGTCAGATTTGGTCAAGAACCCCAGTCCCTTCGTAAGGTCCTTTGCTAACTATATCAAATTTTAAAATAATAAAGAATCAGGCTATACCAGAGAATAACAGCAGAGTTCCTCACTCTCTCCCTCTAGCCCTCTTTTAACCTGGACTTCCTCTCTTTATAGCCGCTACACAGCTCCTTCCTCAGCTAAAATTCATCTTCAGTTAAATCTGGGTCACCCTTCAGGAGCAGCCAGCTAGTGTAACTAGACATTCAGGCCCACATTAACCCAGTGCTTGCCTGTGTGGAGTATACACCCCATTGCTAGGTGTAAAAGGACATAAGTGGATCATGAAAGTTCTAGGCCTAATTTTCATTGTCCCTAAAGATGGAGTGGTGTACTGTGGACTTTAGTTTCTACGAGATCAGGCCCTTAGTGTTTTATAATTCACTGCTAGCTAAGAGTATATTGTGGATAGGAACCAAAGAAATTCTAGAAGAGTGTGTGTGTGTGTGAAAGAGAGAGAACAAGTCCCTATAGTAAAAATAGGCTACCACACAAATAAAAATGCTGACTGAACACTGATTTAAAATTAGAATGATTTTATTCCCTTGTTTTGTACCCTAAATGTGATGTATCTGGAAAACTGAGTGAGCACATAATTTATTAACATGATAGCTGGGACAGAGCAAGGAAAGGATTGGGAAAATGAAAATAAAGGAGAAAGTGCATTCTGTCAAACATAAAGAGAGATATGGGAAGTTAATCAGAGGAAATCATTCTAACATGCTAGTTCAAAGGTAAAATGTGGTGGAAATTTCTGGTTAGCTTATCATGTAAAATGATATATAAATAAACAAAACAAAATCTGGGCGATACAAGTGCTTGAGGAATTGCTGTTATTTAAGATAGTGAAGATCAGAAGAATGGCCATACTTGGTCAAATCAACAGTCCAGCTAGCTCAATATCCTATCTTCTGACAGTGGTCTCTTTCGGATGCTTCAGAGGGAATGAACAGAACAAGGCAATTCTGAGTGATCTGTCCTCTCTGGTTCCGTTCCAGCTTCTAGCAGTTGGAGGTTTAATGATACCAGGAGCAGAGAGTTACACTCCTAACCATCTTGGCTAACAGTCATTGATGGACCTATTCTCAGTCAACTTGTGTAATTTTATTTTAACCCAATTAGACTTCTGGTCTTCACAACATATCAGGGCAATGAGTTCCACAGATTGACAGCATTGTGGGAAGAAGCACTTTCTTTGGTTTATATTAAACCTGATGCCTATTAATGTGTTTGGGTGACCCTTGGTTATTGTGTTATGTGAAGGGGTAAATAACTTACTTGACTTACAAGGAAAGATTGAAAGAACCGGGTTTGTTTAGTCTGGAAAAGAGGAGACTGAGGGGAAACATGATAGAAGTTTTCAAGTACCTAAAAGGTTGTTACAAGGAAGAAGGAGAAAAATTATTCTCCTTAACCACCGATGCTAGGACAAGAAGCAATGGGCTTAAATTACAGCAAGGGAGGTTTAGGTTGGATATTAGGAAAAAACTCCTAACTGTCAGGGTGATTAATCAACGTAATAAGTTGCTTAGGAAAGCTGTAGAATCTCCATCATTGGAAGTTTTTAAGAGCAGGTTAGACAAACACCTGTCAGGGATGGTTTAAGATGGTAGAGTGTATGATTGTATGAAAAACCATCAGAGTCGCTCATTAATTTCTATATTAATGTCTTGCTGGTCGAGCAGGCGGGGTTTAAGAAAGGATGTAGCACCTCTGATCAAGTCTTGGTCACTACCACATTTATTGAAAATGGCTTTCAACAAAATCTAAAGACAGGAGTCATCTTCCTGGATTTGACTACCACTGCTGACATAGTTTGGTACAGAGGCCTTATGTGTAACCTCTCTCGAGTTGACCCATATTGGGTAGGCAAAATAGTAGAGCTCTGCCTTCAAAATAAATAGGTTAGAGTCTACATGAGCAACTGTTGCAATTCCCAGAAGTGTCAGATTAACAGTCTTTCTCAAGGTTCAGTTTTTTCATCATTACTGTTCAATGTGTACATCAGCGACTTGCCAGCAACATTCTTGTGCAAGTTTATCTATGCTGATGACATCTGCTGCTGTTACCAAGCTCAGTCCTTCTCAGAAATTGACAACGGCCTGAATGATGATAGGAATCTCATGGCAGACTACTGTAGTTGATGCTGCCTGCAGCCAAGCTTTTCCAAGATGGAGTCTAGTGCATTTCCCCCGTGAAATGCAAATGCAAGTTACAATATTGCAAGTGCAAGCTAAATATTTTCCTAAACAGCCAATGCTTGTAGCATGACTCAAATCCAGTTTACCTTGGTGTGACATTGGATAAGTCATTAACGTACCACAACTTAAAAAAAGACAGCAGCCAAAATGAGCACTTAGGACAACTTACTTAGAAAACTGGCCAGCCAACCTGGGGTGCAATGCTTAGAATATCAGCCTGTGCCCTCTGCTATTCTATAACAGAGTATTATGCTCAAATCACATGAGGCTGGTCAATGTAGAGCTTAACAAAGCTATGCACACTGTTACCAGGAATTTACATGCAACTCTACTGCCATGGCTGCTGATACGTAATGACATAGCATGCCCCATGTTTGCTGTGAGGGGGCTTCCATCATGATCCTGGCTAAGATTCATGAGAACAGCAACTTGCCTCTCTACTCAGACCTCTCCAACCACCCATTAGTTCACTTGTCTTTTAGACATCATTTATGGTCACTTAGATCACCACTGGACATGATGGTGGAATATGCTTGGCGTAAGAAGTGGTCACAGATGCCAGTCGTTAATCATTCTTTCATCACCAACCCAACCATCTACCCACCAGGTTTTGACCTGTCAAGACATCTGTAATCATCTCTGAACAGGTTTTGAACAGGGCAGGGCAGTTGTATGGCCATTCTCTTCAAATGGGGTTTCTCAAATAAACTGCAATGTAGATGCAGTCATCTTCACACTATGTTGCATATCCTTGATGAGTGCCCACTGACTTACTTTTGACAGTGGACTATTGGCTTTTTATCTGGCTAATGACAATGCTATCAAATGGCTAGGCACACTGCGCGTATTCTGTTAATGTAAAAGTTAGAGTGAAATGTCCTGGTTCAGTAAGGAACTTAAGCATTTGCCTGGCTGTAATCACATGAGCATCCCCATTGTGCACACTTCAGTGGGGTTATTCATATATCAAGTTCGCCACATTCTTGAGTATCTTGCTGAATTAGGGCTGGAGATCCTGCAAATACTGACTTCAGAGGGGGTAAGCACAGAATTAAACAGAAGCGTAGGGGGAAAGTTATGACTTAATGAAAGAGATAAACACTGGGATTAAAAGAAGGGGAAGCCACAGCTCACAGTAATAAGGACACATTATGGTTAGCAATGTACATATCATGAAGCTTCTTCAATATTTTGTAAACGTTGCCACATTTTGATGTTTCCATGTATTTATTAAAGGGAAAGGGTTGCACAGCAAGAGTAAATGCTGCAAGCTACTGCTTAAGGCCCTGTGTTTTTGCAATTACACAGTGTATGATGCTGTTCTTTAAAATGCTTGCACCATTCTAACCCACTCTCGAGCAGCAGGCAGAGGCAACTCACATCTGGATTTCACCACCCCAGAAGCACCGCAGACTATAAGGTTCAGTTCGCTCATAGCTTCTGATTTATTCCAGTAGGATCCTGCTCTTTGCCCCTTCCCTTTCCAAAGTCGGCTTGGCTATGTCTACCCTATAAAAAGTTAGGTCGACTTTGTTAAGTTGACCTAATAAGATCGACTTTAAGTCAATCTAAAGTCGAACTTATTAGTTCAACTTAACAAAGTGGTTTCCCTGAACGGGGACTTAGTAAGTCGACCTAACTGCCCTTTTGTCACCCTAATAAAGGGGACTTAAGTGTCCACACTGTGCTTAGGTTGACCTAAGAAGTCGACTTAAGGGTTAGGTCGACCTAACCAGCGGTTCTTATTAAGTCAACCCCTAAGTTTTCATTAAGTCAACTCAAGGATCAGTTTTCTGCAATTACTGTGCATGAAATTTATATCCATCCACCTGGGTTCATGGCATACACCACTCAGCGGGGTCATTTCTAGGGAGCTAGAAGGGGAATAGGTGAAAGCCCTTAGCTACCGTAGTGGTGTGATACCAGAACCTATGGTAGGTAGGGCAGAATAGCAAACCACCAAGGGAGCTCCTAACAAGAAAAAACAGGTGCCCCAGCACAAATCAGCCAAGAATACTTTTTGTTTCATACATTTATCATCTCTGATGCTCTGTAAAAAGTTGGGTTTGCACATTAGATTAGCCCCCAGGTAGGTCTGCCTTGTGTTGCTGGCACATAAGAGGCAGCTAATCCAAGTCAAATTGGTCCCCCACCAAGAATGCTGATAAACTCTCTATTAGGACTGCAAACCCCTCTGGGCTCTGTCAATCTCTGTAATATGTAATCCTACATGAAGTATAATTTATCAATTCATTCCATGCCATGGCCATGGTCAAGATCAGACCAGTGTCTCCTTACAGAGCAGGCCATTGTTGTCTAGGACACACTGAGGAAGCAGTAGCAGGTATTATGAGCAGTACACTCATTGACTGGTAGCAGTTATTCATTACAATATACACCCTTCAAAGAGGTTAAATTCACTCAGTAAGAAGATATTCTCATTCTTAAATCATACTTTAAAAACTAGGACTTCATAATGGGCTTTTCCTTTTCTGTTTTTTTTTCTTAATCAGATTAAATCAAGATTTTTTAAAAATTAAATCCTGTTCATAGGAAATCTTATTTAAATTAATGCCACTCTTTTTGCACATCTTTCAGAGTCAAAGAAGAAAAGCGAATCACATGGTAAAGTTATTCTGAATGATATTATCAGTGGAGATGAGCCAGCCCTCCTACTGTTTGTTGTTGCGTCGGTCTACTGAATGGGGTGGGAGGGGGGAGAGAAAGAGGGGGGGAAGGGAGGGAGGGGCTACTCTGGGGAACTGTTCAGATCATGGCAGTTTGCAAAAGTAATTTTCATACAACAGTTGCTGCTTGGGAGCAACCTTCTGTAGCCTTTCATCCCCAGCAACTCAAGACCATACAAGGCTTTTCTAGTGCTTTCTGATGTATTGTCTATAATGGGTAAAAAGCATCTAGTGTATTTGGGTAGCTGGCAGATCGTCTCTGAAGCATTACTGTTTCAGTAGAATGGCAAAACTTCTAGAAAGTTGGAACTTCAAAGAACACCACCACTTCCCGCTATAGCAACAAATCACAACCATGCTTGCATCAGCAAACTTCTGGGATGAAGTTCTGGTCCCACTGAAATCAGTGAAGTTCAGTTCTAGACTTCAATAAAGACAGGATTTCATCTCTGGTACATACCGTGGACAGTGCCTGGCCTTGTACCTTCAACCAACCATGAAACTCACTAGCCGTTGACTAATTCATTCCAGAGGTGATTTAGTATTATTAGACAGAGGTTGTCTGTTTTTAAAGGTCTTTGTTCAGGGCCACATTGTGACACGTTTGCTCATGTTGCAATGGGGCTGCCAGTGGACCCCAGCACTACTCAATGTTAGTAAGGCTGACAGAATTGGGTCCTTTATAGTTAACCACGCAAGGCTTTCCAGAATGAGGCCTTGCACTGGAATATGTCTGAAGAGCTCACAGCTGCGTTTTTACAAGAGGCAACAAGTTAAAAAGCACCAGAAGGTCACAGACTTTGGCTGAAGGGGCAGCTTGGTGCTACTATGGGTGAGGGATAGTCGCAAGCTACCACTTCTTCTCAAGACCCTCCATTTCCTGTCCTCCCTCTCCCAGCCACTATCTTCCACCTCAACAAGGCTAACTCCATTAGCTTACTTTCCCCCCATTAACCACCCATTTTAAAAGAAAAAGATATGGGATTTTTCTTTAAATTTATTTCAGTGGGTTCCCCTGCTGTTCTCTGCTGGAACATGGTGCATGGCTGAGAGCTCAGAAGAAAGGCCCCACTAGGCATTTGGGAACCATTTTCAAAGATGACTAAGAGCTGTGGGCTGCATCTACACTTGTAAATTAAGTCGACTTAAGCTTGCACCAGCTGCGCAACGTGTGACAGACTTGTACGGGGAGCAGGAGGACAGGCAGTGTGTCAGAGGAGAAGGAAAAGTTCTGCTCAGTGCTTTTATTCTAAAAAAGAAAAGTGCCAGTACGCTGGCAGCAGTGGTGCATGGGGTTGCCTCTCTAACCCCCCTCCCCTGGTCTTCCCCACCAGATCCCCACTAGCCCCCCCTTCCCCACTCCTCTTGCACCGCCCGGCCCCTTCCCCGCCCACTCGCCAGTTCCCCCCCGGGTCCCTTCCCTGCTCCTCTCACCCCCCTCCGACCCCTTCCCCTCCTGCCAGTTCCCCACCCCCTGGCAGTTCCCTGACCTCCCAGGCCCCTTCCCCGCTCTTCTCATGCCCCAACCCCTCCCCTCACCTGCCAGTTCCCCAACCCCCTGGGCTCCTCCCCCCCAACTGCTCCCTGACCCTCCCAGTCCCCTTCCCCCTTACCTGGCCAGAGCTTCAGGGGTGCCCAGAGTCACTCCCTGACCAGGCTGCTCTCACCCTGAGCTACACATCTGAGCAGAGAGGGAGATTTGAAAAAGCTCCAGCCTGGCCACAGCCCCCAGGCATCCATGGGCTGGATTCCAGCCCCTGGCGGGGTGGATTCTGACCCGCGGCCACAGGTTGGATAAGCCTGCGAGCACGCAGCTCCTGGCTGCTGCCGGGAGTGCTGCCCAGCTGGAGACTGAGGTCAGCAGGGGAAAGGAGACATGCTCCTTTCCCTGCAGACCCCGGCCCCCAGCTGGGCAGCAGGGCTGGCCAGAAAAACCGGTACGCCATACTGGTGCATACTGGCCCAAAAAAGCCCTGGTTCTGCTGTGCGCAATTTTCTGCTGGTAGAAAATCTTTGCTGGCAGCATCATTTCATGATGCCTCCCTGCAGAGAATCATCTAAGACCTGTGACTGGATCCCTGCCAGCACCCCATCTCCATTGTTCACAGGGCAGAAGTGAGGCCTGGGTGTCCAAATACCCCAGCAGCTTTAAAAATCCCCCCAGTGTTCACAGGCATATCCCACCAGGGCCCAGGAAATGTGAGGAGATCCAGTAGAGGAGCAGCTAAGTCACACTCCAATTCTTTGGTTGCCCATTTGCTAAAAATGTGTAGCACAAATTGGCAGCTCCAGAGAAGCCCAAAGGCTGGACGAGCAGTGGGCACCTGCGGGGCACGAAAGGGGCTGAATCAGCCGAGCCAAGCATCCTCATTGTGCCTCACTAGCACTACCAGTCTTCTACTTTCATAAGCATGGGAAAAAATCGTTCAAATAAAGGCAAAATATGCAAAAGAGATCATGAAAAGCCACAACTCAATCAAAAAGGGGTTTTGATGTTGCTCTGTGTCATCTCATGATGAACATATCAAAGCTGGGGCTCTTTAAAGAAAAATGTAAATTGTCCTATTCAAAGGTGTCAAACAGACTACAGCAGGGAGAAATGAGTAAAGCAGCTGTCTGCCCTGTGCATAGCACAGCAATCAAAGCAAGTCTGCCGCTGTCAACACCATTGTAATCATTTCATATATTCCTTATTAAAATGGGAAATGTTGGGGGGGAGGAGCATGGGTTGGGGTGGATTGACAGAAGTGGGAAATGCAGAGGAGTTGGGATGCACTGGCAGAACCCGGGGATCCAGGGAGATTACGGTCAAATTGGCAAAGCAGGGTGCAGATGGTTGGGGAGCATTGACAGAGCTTGGAGGTGCCATGACTCTGTAGACTCCACACTGAACTATGACAAGGAAGAGAGCAATGCTGGGCTAGGAAGCCCACCCCACCCCTCAATAGGTGCAAAGCATGCTCTGATGGAGGAATACTTAAAGGATGCTGTTAGTCCAGGAAAAATGGGGAAGGTGCTGCAGGCTGCACCTGGAAGCAAGGCTAATGCTGGGATCTGTGTGGCTATAGGTTTGGTAAGGCTGTTGTAGAAACCATGATCTGTATTCCCCACTCCTGCCTTTGGGAGCTGAAATACTGAAAAAGAGACTGCTGTGAACAGACACTAACAGATCAAGTAGAGTCATCTAAGCGAGCAGCCAAGCCCTAAGCAGAAGAGCTCCAGTTTTGTAAGTAGTGACACAGCAGAACATGTAATTTGAGGTAGATCAAGGACCAGGCTGGACAAATCCCTGGGGCTCTGCTGCAGGACCTAGAAGATTGGGAGGTCCCAGATCCCCTGCAGGACCTAGAAGATTGGGAGGTCCCAGATCCCCTTAACTTGCCCCCACTGCTCATTTATATCAGCAGAACCTGGGGGGGGGGGTGATGAGAATTCTCAGGAGGGATTGAGGCCTAATGCATATAACTTTTCCAGGACCCCCTCCAGAATGACTAGGCTGACAGAAACTGTAAAGCCAGTGTCTGACCATGAAGCCTGCTGGTCACTGCACTGTCCTGGGAAGGTATTGGTGGACAACATGGGCCTTTAGGGTGCTGAACCTAAAAGATACTTGAAACTTAGAAAAAAACAGGAAGAGAGGAAGAGAGATGTAGAACTGGATCTAGATCAGTAGCTAAAATGGGTTGTAGAGAATCAACAACAGACCCATTTGTTGCAGCAGCTGGTAGTCCAACAATAACAGACTCTGCAAGAATGGGAGCAATGGCTATTCAGGAGTTGGCTACACAACCCAGGGAACAGCAACAACAAATTGTGCAACATGCTTTGATGCTGTGGCAACCCCAGTACATGCCATCCAATATCCCAAAGAGAGAGGCTAACACTAACCCACCTTCCAGCCACTCCCTGAAGCTGACAAAAATGGGACCAGATGACAATCCCAATATTCCTCAAAACAATCACTATGGTGGAGAGCTGAGAGGGCCTGTTGTAGAAACTACGCAGGATTATCCCCTGCAGTCATCTTAGATGCTTTTGGCATCTTCAATGAGACTCACCACCAGAGATTTTCATGAAAGAAGATTGGCAGTGACTCAGACCTTACAGGAACACAGCTGACAGCAGCTCCAGCCTGAGGAAAAGACAAGAGTGCAAGTGGCAGACAAGATCATTTTAGAGCAATTCTTCCAGATCCTCCTGCCCAGAGTACGAGATTGGGCTAAGGGAGAAACTTCTGGCACTATAGCTAAAGCTCCTGGGCAAGTTTGCAAAGGAAAAAGTATTGAAGGCACACCACTACCAAGAGAAGAGTTATAACAAAGGTGCCTGTATCTGAGAATTCCCACCAGGAGACCAGGAGTGTTATTTTTGCTACCTTCTCTGAATCCAAACTGTTGGCCCAGTGGCAAGGGCCCTTTAAAATAGTGAGATTGGTTGTGAGTGGAGGTTACAAAATTCCCCAACTCAGGAAGAGAAAGACACGCTGTAAAAAAATATACATTTTCTTAAATGCTATTCTCACTTTGAGTCTTTCAAAGAATTAGTGGGTGTCATCCACTATCTTGACTAAAACTTGACAGATTGAAATGATTTTGACCAGCATGACATCAATAGTTTGAGCCCAAGTTCAGGGCAAAAAACAAACAAACAAACCCCAAACCACCTAGAAACTTTTAAAGGGTTATTTGGGCATATAACGCCACAACCTCTAGCTCAATTGACCTCAAATTTAGATCACTAACTCTATCTTGCACTGTCCTGAGGCACACCAAGTTTCAAAGGAATCCAACTAAGCATGTTGGTTTTAGAGGACTTAGAGCACTCAATCTTTAAAAAGACGTCATGGTACAACCTTAAAAACTATTTCATTATCTATATGAAATTATTATCATTTCAAACTATTTCATTATCTATATCTATATCTATATATCCACATATTTTTAACCTGGGTTTCTAATTTATGCAGTTTTTATATAGGCATGCACAACTGTCATATAACCAAAAGATCAATCTGCACACTCATATAGGCATCAATGTATGTAAAATGGGAAAGTGCGACCATAAACTGCTTTCTAGACATATGAAATATGCAGGCCCAGAAATAAAAAATGCATTTCTGCACATGTAACTACTTGTTTTGCAAATGCAGATGCATCTCTGAGCAATGACATAGAGATTTAATACAGGTAGCAGGTGCACACTCATATTCTGCATCCATTTAATTTTGGGAAGTTACATCAGGGATGAATTGGCCACATCAGAGATGCATATTTGATATTAAAGTTACTCTTCTGTTAAGTGTTAACTCATGTTAACTCAGTTTACATATTAATTTTTAACACATACATAAACATACTGAGAATACCTCTGTTAGATGAAGAGCACCTATAGCTGTATCTCAGAATTTGACCCAAAGTATTTAGCTGTACTTTCTTGAAGAATACGATTTCTGACATTTCCAGCAACTAAAGGATCAAATATATAAATCCCTCATGAAAGAAATGGCACATACAATCAAAAATAGGCTTGTATAGCAACCTGCAGAGGAATTTAGGTGGATCTTCTTTGCAAATTGGCAAAAGGAAAAATGAAATATATCTATCTCAAAAGTAGATCAAATGTAAATGAAATATAGGTGGGCAGATGGCCTTCTGTTGTATCTGCCTTTTCTGTTTTGCCCAGTTAGTGTGAACTTAAAAAGAGCTCTGCAAGAACTTTAGCTTCACATGCTAGAATGGCTCATCTCACATAATTCTGGAAGAAGAGAAAGAAAAAACATGCAAACAAGACCAGATGCCAGAGTTAGGCCCCGCTGCAAGCTCACATGTATGGGCAGAACACCATGCCTACACATAGCTCCACTGAAATAAATGTCTGGCTGTGTGTATGGGCTTGCAGGGTAAGGGTCCTACTGAATTTTCAAGCTAGCTGTATAGTCATAGATTCAAAGGGTGTGTCTACACCTAAAGCCCCTAAGTCGACTTTGTTAAATCGACTTAACAAGGTTGACTTAAGTTGACTTAAGTCGACCTTGTTAAGTTGACTTAGAGCGTCTATACTAGACTAGACGCTCTAAGTCGATTGCCTGTGTCCACAGTTGACTTAGAGCGTCTATACTATACTAGAGGCTCTAAGTCGATTGCCTGTGTCCACACAGGCAGTCGTTAGGTCGACCCAGAGCCGCGGCTCAGGGGAGCCATGGCTCCAAGGAAGGGAGCCTCCCAGGCTTCCAGGACCAGGGAGCCATGGAGAAGCCGGCCACTGGAGCTCGCCAGACAGAGAAGACAGCCAGCGGGGGCTCCTGGGAGAGGGGAGCCTCTGGGGCTCCCCTGCCCAGGGAGCTGCAGGGAAGAGGGCGGCTGGCGCTCCCCGGACAGGGGAACCTCTGGGGCTCCCCTCTCCAGGGAGCACCAGCGGCTGTCTTCTCCGGCGCTTCTGGGACAGGGGAACCCCTCCAGGGCTCCACTGCCCGGGGAGTGCTGGGGAAGAGAGCTGCTGGTGCTCCCCGGATAGGGGAGTCCCAGAGGTTCCTCTGTGTGGGGAGCACCGGCCTTTCTCTTCCTGGGGCTTCCCTGTTCGGAGAGCTCCAGCAGCTCCCTGGTCCATGGGAGCCCTTCGGCCTGGAAGCCAGACGGCTCCCTTGTCCCTAGAGTCAACTTATCAAAAGGCCGGTGTGGACCTGGAGTAATTTAGGTCAACTTAAGCATCCTTAAGTTGACCTAAATTGCTAGTGTAGACATATCCAAAGATTCTAAGGCCAGAAGTAACCACTGTAATCACCTATGCTGATCTTGTATATAACACAGAACTTCCCTGAAATAATTGCTGTTTGAACTAGAATATGTCTTTTAAAAAACCATACAATCTTAATTTTAAGATTGCTATTGATGGAGAATCACCTCAGCCCTACGTGAACTGTTCCAATGATGAATTACCATGATTAATAAACATGTATGCCTTCTTTTAATCTGAAGTTGTCTGACTTCAGTTACCATTCATTGGATCTTGTTAGACCTTTGTCGAGCTAGACAATGGACACTGACTGACTAGTCAAGCACTGCTCAGAAGACTGCATGGGACCTTTTGGCATGGAAAGCAAAATAGTATCTTTGGGATTTTCATTGGTTTGGTAATTTTTTAATAGTTCAAGAAGGTAACAGTTGGATATAAATCTGAATTTGATTTGCATCAGGACTTGGGTTTTAGAGATAAGGCCAAGGCAATGCTAAGATATAGTTTCAGATTTAAGTTCTAAAGGGGTAGCCGTGTTAGTCTAGGTCAGCCAAAAAAGAACCAAACCAAACCAAACCAAAACAAGGAGTCCTGTGGCACTTTTAAAGACTAACAAATTTATTTATTGAAAGCTCATGTGATAAATAAATTTGTTAGTCTTTAAAAATGCCACAGGACTCCTTGTGAGAGTTTTGTTTTGTTTTGCTGTTTTTTTAAAAATTTAACAGCACAGAAAAATTTGGCATCTCCCAAACTTCGGGAGGATCCAATTAAATGAGGATCAATAAAAGAAAATAAGAAAAGAGGGAAAATTAGACTGACATGCACAAGGAAATGAGATTTACTTAGATCTCTAACAGGAAGTAGGGACATACAGTCTGTAACACCACCATCAGGTTGCTATATGCTCATCAAAATGCTCTAATCTGATCTATTGGCTACTTGATTTGACCTTGCATGGTAGGTTCATCTGATCTGGTCAAGGTGGGTTACAGAAGGCCAGAAAGAAAGTGATGGATAAATGTCCCTACAAAAAGTCCCCCTTTCTACTCTGCCTGGGCATTTCATCATTTATTTACTATAGCATCATTAATAGCAAATAAGCGTATTTTCAGGTCACTTCAACTTAAGTCTATGTAGGCTACAGTTTCTTCTATATTTAACAAGGTAGACTACAGTCTATGTAGACTACAGTCTCTTCTCTATTCATTATTTAACAATACACTGCTAATGATCCCCTCTACTCCCTACTATGCTATCAAAAACCCAAGAACGAGTCGGTTCCTCTCATTGGCTATGCATACACTTGGTAATTTAAGTCCACACTGGATCCACACTGGATGCCTAGGTTGACTTCTAGGGTCTTAGGGGGACCTAGGGCAGGTCCACAGGGGCAGGGAGGGCACCCCTTGCCCAATGCCAGGGGGATCAGCCTTTGCCCCATTGTACCTAGGTACAATGAGGCAAAGGGGGTCAGGGACCCTGGCAGGGCATAGGGGCAGGGTGGACAGGGTTCTGCCCTGCCAGGTGGGGGGCATGCCAGGCTCCCCCTGTGCCCCCCCCAGCAGGGAGGGCATTGGTGTAGCCCTGGGGTAGCCCTAAGTCAACTTAGGGCTACCCCACGTCTACACTGGCTTAAGTCGACTCTAGGGAGTCGACTTAAGCCTTAGGTCTACTAGAAAGGAGGTTTAATAAAGTCGACTTAATTTTCCTTAAGTCGACTTTATTTTCCTTAAGTCGACTTAAGCAAGCTGCTTAAGTCGACTTAAGAAAACTGTAGTGTAGATGCAGGGTAAATAAGTCGACTTAAGCAAGCTTAAGTCGACTTAATTTACCAGTGTAGATGCAGCCATTCCAACTGGACACATTTGACAAAAATCCTTCCTCACACGATTTTGGGTTTGTTGTTATTTTTACAAGCACCACATACACATCATGATGAATGATTCATGGAAAGCTGACAAATTGCAAGATGGCAGCACATCCAGGGAAGGGAAAGTCAATGACATTTGAATGAAATTGACCAAACTTTCAAACATACTCAATTCTTCCCATCACAAACATGCTGTGTAAAGCAAAAACAGAGATCTCACACTCAGCCTAAGGCTTTCCCTTTTAGAAGAATTCCAGCATCTGAGCTGGCAATTGTTATTTCAGAAGTTGCAGTTCCATGGAGCAATTTTATAGCAACTACGTTCTGTTATGAGTTTAGACTAGTAGTTCAGTTGCCTAAAGCAAATATTAATTGGAATTTTCTTGTTTTCCATTCTTTTAGTGCTGTAGCTACTGTCATATTGCATCACATTCTCCACTTCTGTCTCTAGTAATTGTCATCTTAATGATGTGAAAATCAATGGTAAATGTTGTGTTTTAAAAGCCATCACTGAATGACCAAGTATGTTGCTCTTAGGAAATGGTGACCCAGCAAATCTCTGATTCGGATACAGGAAAGCACGTGTAGAAGAGTCATCGTTTCATTTTCTTTTCCAAAGGAAGTCTTGCTGTTGCATCACATAACAGGACACCCACAGCCAAACTTAAAACAGACATGGTATAAACTGTGGGCACAGAGACAAAGGAGATGGTGCTGGGCCAAATTACTGGGGGACTGCAGATTGCACCCTTGCTTTGGGCATGAATCATCCTCTGCTGGACCCCTCATTTGGGCTGAAGGGGTAACAACACACAAGCAGAAATCCTCTGCTGATTGTTGTAAGGCAATGTCCACTGTTGGGTGCACCTCCCACAGTCTCTATGGCCCCCAGGCAGGGCCTGGCACAGTCTCTTTGGTCCTTATATGGGGCCTGGCAGGGTTAGAGGGTCTGCAGGTCAACTCACCTCCACAGCATCTCAGCCCAGGCCCCTATCTGAGGCTGACCAGGCCTGGGGTGGGGTCAGTGGGGTTCTCACCACAACATGCTGACCCCACCTCCAGGGCCTCGGTTTCTGGGTCCCTATTCCCTAGTCCCCCGATCACTGCTTACCCCCGCTCCTGGTGGTAGCTGAGCGTCTTCCTCTTTGTCGGGGTAATCCCCAAGGGGAAGGTTGCAGAACCCGTCAATATCATCCGGAGGTGGCAGGTCTGGCAGCTTGTTGTGGCTGTCAGCAGATGATGGCT
Source organism: Pelusios castaneus (assembly GCA_007922175.1). Taxonomy (NCBI): domain Eukaryota; kingdom Metazoa; phylum Chordata; order Testudines; family Pelomedusidae; genus Pelusios; species Pelusios castaneus. Next base: position 7,605,737 of record ML685862.1, read on the forward strand.
CCTCCAGGTCAGGACCCGCCTGGGATCCCTCCACGTCCTCTACGGTCGGCAACTCCTCCAGGTCATGGGATTCTGGGAAAGCTACTGGCACCTGGGGGTTTAGCGTTACGTGGCATGTCTCCGGGTCCCAAGCTGCAGGCAGCCCTTATCGTGGAGCCGGGTCCCAGGCCTTGGGCAGCCCTGGAGGAGTTAGGGGGCTTGATTGAGCCTGACTCAGCAGTCAGGCCCTCCTTTAAAACTTCCTGGCCCGCCCCTTGACTTCCGGCCTGATGGGTGGACCGGCTCTGGTCCCGCCCCCTTGGGGCTCTTTGGTTCTGCCTCCTGCCCCTCAGAGGTGTTCCCCGTCCCCTCACTACACTGACCATACAGCAAGACTAGAAAACTTTTGAGTTAGGAAGATGGGGGAGGGAATAAACCTTGAAGCTAAGCCTGCATAACAAGGTTACGAGGGCAGACAATCTTTCTTATCAACACTTTGGGTGAAGAATGTAGTGGGAGAGTGTTATCACTTGGTTTTCCAAGCTTAATAGAGAAAAGTTCTGATACTGCCTTTTTCCTCCCCTTTTTACAAGTTGCTTGCTAAAGAATGTGGTCAGTTTTATTGCAAAAAAACCATATTTTGAGATGAAGCACCTGTGTTCTGTAAGCTAAGGCTGTAAATAACAACAGGGTTGGGTATAATTATATTCCTCCTATAACCATGAATATTCATTTTATAATCATTACGTTACCAAATAGTGGGTTTTAGGGGTTGTAGTAGATAGAGTGTGTATTTACATGTTATTTTGGATAAGAAGTTGTGACATAGTTAACTTGGGGCTCACATCATTGGTCGTGAGGCAAAGGGGAATGAGTAGACAAGATGCTGAACTGAATAAACTGTTCCTTATCACTCCATCCGGTTTGGATCTTATCTCTCTTGACCCTGCAACACAAAAGACCTGCTGACTACCAGAAGATATTGCGATGGAAGATGCCAGGAAAGACTAAGAGTACCATTAACCCCCATTACACAATGCATCTCATTCTCATTTTTTTCTTCTTTCTGGGCCAACCTTCTGTCTCTCCCTCACTCTTATACTTCATAGAGTATTTCTGCTAGTCTACAAGACAGCAGCATTAATAAGAAGTACCTTCTATGGTTCTTCTCTTCTCCCTTACACTCCCCAATCACTATAGTACCTGAGGCTAGCATAGCTCACTTTCTGCTTCGGAGAGGAGCTGAAGATGTATTGCAGGTAGCTCCTGCTCATCGTGGAGAAAGGTGAAATCTGGTGAAGTCAATCTGCCTTCCTTTGTCAGGGTACCCCTTCCTTTGTGAGCCCCCTAACTGAAGGAACATGTCAAGAAGTAGTGAGCGTTAAGATCTTTCCAGTATTCTCAACCACACCCATGTATACCAGAGGCTCTAGAAAAATCATATGTTAGATATGGGATAGATATAAAGTTTCAACTCTGGAGTTTATGCACATTACTAGGGATATCTTCTCTGACAACCATATTCCTGTTTTGCCTTGCTCTGGTCATTAAGCTTACATTTACACTAAAGTGTTTTAGGATGAAATGAGCATGGAAATTAAGCTATGGTCTCACCCAACTCTGGCCTCTTCCAGCCAGACTTAAGGTGCATTGATGAGACAGTGACTGGAAGGTTGTTTAGGAGCCTGGAAGGACATGGCCCTGATGGAACCACATAGTGTTTCTGTGCACGGATGTCAACTATAGTGATATTCATATCCTAGAAAAACATTCATGTTAAAGAAAGGGAACATCTACACTGCAGCAGGTAGCATGCTTCCCAGTATAGATAGACAGATGTACTAGCTCTACTGGAGCTACTGTGCTAAAAATAGCAATGTAGCCAAGGTAACAGCAGCTTGGTCTTATTGCCTGAGTACAAGCCCACCTGGATATTCTAGATGTGTACTTGGGCAGGTAAGCCAGTTGCCATTCATGCTACTCCCAGTTATACTGGTAAGTCTAGAACTATCTTCAGCAGAACCAGCATATGTCTATCTACCCGTACAAGGAAGCACACTACTAGTGTCATTATAGGCATATCCTAAGTGTTATGTTAAAACACAACTGGTTGGGAATTGGTTTTCCTGTCCTGTGGAAATTTGAGATGTCAGAACCTTTTCCTGTGTTGAATAGGGCTGGAAAGTTGAAATCTTAAAAATGTTCATTAACCATTAATCAGGAAAAAAAAAAGGATTGGATCAACCAAGATGTCATGGGGTTTTTCAATCATTTCAACTTTTTCATTTCAATTTTTACCTTTGTTTTAATTTTTTTTTTTTTTTTTAGTATACCTTAAGTAAGATTTTGGAACGAGAAAACATTTTGAACCAAAAATATCACATTTTTAATGTCAAAATGGGGTGGCTCAAGAATTTCAAAATATTTCTCCAATGAGGGAGAGTCATCAAAATTGACTTTCCTGTGAGAAGTTTCAGTTTAATCAAAATCATTTTCTGACCAAAAAAAAAAATGTCTGGCTGGAAAATTCTCAGCTAGCTCTATTAAAACAGCATGTGTTGTACCAAGGTAGATCATTAGAAGGAGTTGCTGATTATAGCTGCCATCTAGTAGATTAGCAGAAATACTCAAGGAAATAAGGGTGCATCTACACTTAGAAATTAAGTCGACTTAAGCTTGCTTAAGTCGACTTAATTTACCCCATGTCCACACTACAGTTTCCTTAAGTCGACTTAAGCAACTTGCTTAAGTCAACTTAAAGAAAATAAAGTCGACTTAATGAAAATTAAATTGACTTTATTAAATCTAGAATTAATTCGACTTAAGGCTTAAGTCGACTTCCTAGAGTTGACTTAAGCCAGGGTAGATATGCGGTAGCCCTAAGTCGACTTAGAGCTACCCCAGGACTGCACCACTGCCCTCCCTGCCAAGGGGGGGGGGCGCAGGGGGAGCCTGGCATGCCACCCCCACAGGGCAGGGCAGAGCCCTGCCCACCCTGCCCCTATGCCCTACCAGGGTCCCTGTCCCCCTTTGCCCCATTGTACCTATGTACAATACATGGCCCTAGAAGTTGATCTAGGCGTCCAGTGTGGATGCTCTAGGTCGACTTTGTAAGTTCCCCCCAAAGTCGATTTAAAATTTAAGTGTAGACTCACTAAGTCGACTTAACTAAGTCGACTCGACTTAGCTAAAGTCGACCTAAATTTCCAAGTGTAGACATAGCCTAAGAGAGTGAGGGGGGGGGGCAGAAGGTTGGCCCAAAAAGGAAAAAAAAATGAGAATGAGGCACCGTGGCTAGTGATGACCCAGGAACCCAACAGGACCATTTGACAAGGTTCCTGACTTTCCCAGAACATTAGAGATACTTAATCCAAAGACCGTGCAGGGCAGATCCAATAGCTCTGTACAGAAAGGAGGGCCCTGCCCAGGATGGTTAAGAATACAGTAGGGGAAGTCATGGTAAGTGGCTGCCGAAGTCTTATTGCAATAAATTTCTGTTCATCCAGTGTTTCTATGACTTACAATCCACCCTTCCATTCAAAGAGTTACACTTGCTGCTGCCCTTCCTCCTGCACTTGTTCAGTGAATAGAAAGAGAGCCTCCACCACAGATTCACACCTTCTGCCAGTACTAAGTTCCAGGAAATATATATAGTTTTAAGGACGGAAAGTGGTTTTTACATTGTCATCAACCACAATACATTGAACTCCCATGGTGAATTTGCAGGCAACTGAGGATAACTCCCTTACAGGGAAGGGTATAGAAGATGCTTTATAAGGTGTTGTCAAATGGGGTAGAAAACAAAATAAGCAAACACCATCCATTTGAAATAATCCTTTAAATATATAGGCAGAGTGGAGAAAAGATTTCAATAGCTATTTCCAGAATTCCCAAGAGTTTTCTTTTGTTCCTGATTCCTTGGTGATGTAAAATATTGTCCTTGCATGTTCTAAGTCCTTTCTGATTGTACCAGAAATGCTTATTTGCCGGCAATGAAATACATCCAGAGGTAACTTATTGCAAAAAAAGAACTGCCTGAAGGGTGGCACAGCACTGTGGTATGCAGAGCCATTGGAGAAAGGGGATTGGCCAGGGGTGGGTACAGATGGGTATGTAATAATTAACATTATGCTTTCACACCTGAAACACACACATGTAATTTTGATTTCTGCTGGTAGATTTGTTTTGATTAAGGATTAAATTGCAAGTGCTTAAAAAAGCACGGTCAGTTTTAGCTATAACTGAATGCATCTACTCTTGGGTGAATAGAAAAACAAACTCAACATCTGCAGTCCATGCTGGAAACAGCATGGGCATAGTCAGGGTACCAGTGTTCAGTGCTTAACAACAAAGGAGCTTTGGCACACGACCCACTGCGCTGTGATGACCAGCATATGTTTCTACCGTAATGAATGTCAAGCTCATTTAGAAAAAAAAAATACATCTATCAAAGTCGAGCCTTTAGGATATAGTTCAGCCATTTAACTAGCCAAATGCTCCATGTAGCGAAGAGATACGGCGGTGTCTGTTAAAGTCAGTACATGTCAGCAGAAATCACAGTTGCTTCCTATACTTCGAGGAGTCGACCGCAGTATCTCAGACACCACTGCAGGCAAATTTTGATTTTTAATGGTGATTATTCTAGATAGTCAACTGCCTCTCTCTGGGATTCTCTTTTTTCTGTCGAATATTCTGATCAAACTTTGCAAACACTTCTTTTCGGCCCTGATCCAGGAAAAAAAAACACACGTGAAGTGCTTGCTTTTAATTTTAAGCATCTGATTCATCCAGTAGACTACAATGGCATTACTTAAGAGCTTTAAATTAAGCATGTACTTAATTGCTGAGCTGGATCAGGGCTTAAGACTCTCCACACTGCAACTCATTGGGTGGATTCAGCCACCTTATTGCCCAACTCCTGCTGCCATTAATAGCAGAACTCCCCACAAATTCAGTGAGTTCAGGATCAAGCCCAAAGGGTGTATTAATGGGTCACTAGAATATGTGTTTTTAACATAGCTTCTTAGTGCTACATCTGATTTCTGTTTCAAAGATAAAAGGAAAAATATTGATCATATGATGTAAAACAGAGTTCATAGTGGAAATAAAATAGTGCATTTTCTACTATTTATAATAGTTATTTTGGTGCATTTGTTGGGGTTTTTTTATTATTCTTTACTTTCATTTTTAGCTTTCTTACTTTTAAACTGTCTTTCACAGGGTGCTGGGTGCAATGACAACTGGAATGCCCCAGGCAGGGGAGTCTCCATGCTATTCTTCAAGATAATGCAAAGGGAAACCAGAACTAGTACTCCATCACCATTCCCAGCCCTCTCTGGGATAACATTTGCTCCCCTTTCACTCCCACACCCCTGTTGTTAGAAGGAAGCAGTTCTCATCAAAGGACTGTAATCGGGGGTGATCTGCATGTGTGCAGATAGCAAATTTTCTTGCATTCTCCCCAACATTCCAATGTCCCAGTACAAAAGTAAGACATTCTGGCTCTTTCTCAGTAAGTAGAACTCGTGTGTGTGTGTGTGTGTGTGTGTGTGTTTGTGTGTGTGTGTGTGTGTGTGTGTTTCTCTCTCTTTTTATTTATTTATTTTCTATTTACAAAGTTTTGAGTCTGAATCTGGCATGCCAGAGGGAAAGAAGGAATCTGAAGATGCAATTTCCCATGTAAAGTCGAAGAAGCCATTTACCAGTCTATTATCAACAGCACTTCAGAGATTTCTAAACACCTTGTGCTTCTTCGCAGTCTGTGTTAACAAAAATCAAACAGTGGGTGGAAAACATTATCCAATTAAGTGGTTTTTAAGAGACCAGAACAAACTAAAATTCCATTTTTGGATATTTTGAATATTTTGAAACAACAGAACAAATAAAGAAATGATGGGTATTTGGAAATAATATTGGAGAAGTGAGATATTTAGACAAAGATGGAGTGAGTCATTTATATACTAGGTTGGATTTGTAGTCGGTGTAAATCAGAATAGGTCTTTTGAAGTCAGTGGTGTTACACAGGTGAGAAGCTGATCTGTAATTCTGAATGGAGATTTGTAGCTGTGATATCATGATTTAAAGCTGTTACTCATAAAACTTTTATTGTCTTTCTTGGACTAGCTTTACACCATCTGACATAGACAATTCATTGGTGGAAACTTTATAGAAACTTACTGTTGAGATTTAATATAAGTGCCAACTTCTATTGTTTAGGTTTACAGTTCCGATTTTCGGGCTTTTTGAGAATTTGCTTTAGTATTACTCATTTTTCAAGATTTAAGGAGCTGTGCCCAAATCTACTGTAATGAAAATAAAGCCACTAAAAGGTCTTGAAGCAAATATTCCCACACATGACCAGTGACAGACGCTTATCACGCCTTTCCATCCTAAATAATATCAGTTGAGATATTCCTTTTATGTGGATAGTAGGAAACATACAGGTATTTTTCTAACAAACATCACTAAGTTTGCAATCCTAGTAAGGAGACTAGAGTTTGAAAGAATAAATTCACAGAATATATATTTCAAAATCTCAGAAAGAATCATTTTGCAGCAAAAATGATTGGATAGGGATGTGGAACACGTATTCCTCCCAAGGGGTTTCAGGCAAGTCACCTGAGCTGTTTCAGATCATTAAAATATGATAATACTATCACCCTATACCACAGATATGTTTTGAGATAAGTCCATAAATACTCAGGAGGGATCAATACTGCAAAGACTGATGCCTTGTAAGCACATAGACAGATTAATTTACGTGGAAGTTTCTCCCACCAATGGCAAGAACTATGGGACAAAATGAGATAGGTCATAATCCAACAGACTTTTTTCCTTACCTGGAGTTGAGTGAAATGGTCTTGCCCTATCAAACTTGTCAATTCCTGATACGTGAATTGGCTTTTATGGACATAGCATTTCTGATTATGACATCAGCAGAAGATGCTGGAATGCATGGGAAGAGCTGTGAGATGATTTACCAGGCCTATACAAATTGGAAATGAATCAAGTAGACATGAAATAGGCTGAATTTTTCAGCAAATGAGAGTCTTAATCAGATGCAACATATCTAATCCATACTGATAAATCACATCTGTGGAGAGAGTATTTTCTCTTATGAGATACCTATCTTAAGCATTGCTGCCCATCACCCTACTATTTGAGCACCTTCCATGTGCAACCAATAGCCATAACAAAGTTCCTAATGGGCTTCAAGGAGTTTTTGACACTGCTCCCTTTTTGGAGTTGAAAGTGTGCTTAGGATAGGTGGTATTTGTGGATGGATAAGAGGTACAGGATATGTGCAGAGCACAGAAAATCAGAACTATGTGTCAATGTGAACTACAAAGTGACCTCTTGAGATTTCTGGGCCTAAAACAATGTATTCTATGGATTTCAGTGGACTTTTGTTCCAGGACCTCTTCAATTCAAAAAATAATACCTAAACGAAAAAGCATCCAGAGTATTTCTAGAAGAAGAGAGTGTAAGGCTGTTCCTTGATCATCTGCATTTCTTGCTGATGAGATGGAATTCAAACTGTATCCCAAGGAAGCTAGAGACTACTTTATTTCAGTGCTTGAGTTGGCTGTTTTCAATTACTGACCAAAGATGTCGTGATTTACATATCTCTGATTTTCATTTCGGTATCCATGTCTCAGAGGATTGTTTTGATGTGGAGTAAGTTATTCACAGATGTAAAACGAATGTACCTCATTGCTCCATTTTCACTTGTGTCACTTTATTTTCATACATCTATATATTCCTTGTCATTTACAAGCATTAAAGACAAGCTGAATATAAGGTTTTGTACTAGAATTCTTTGAATCGGTCTCTATTTATAGTGAGGCCTGACAACCTCCCAGTTGCTGCAAAATCCCCCAGATAAAACCACTCAGACCCACACTGTGCCCCCACCCCCAGTTTCTCAGAATATATACACCTATCACTCACCAGACAGGACAATGAGAGTGGGACAGGGAGTCTTTGTCCTTCAGAGAGGACCACCTGAAAAGTATTGGGGGGGGTTTTGTCTCCAGACTAAGGTAAGAGATCACTGCCAGGAATCACTGCTCCTCCGAGTGGACAATGCACCACTCACCCGTTGACCTAGCACCTGCCAGTGTGGATGCTGGCAGTCGACTGGAGTTTTTAGTGTGGACTCTCTAAGTCGACTTAACAGAGCCTCCAGTGTAGACGTACCCTAAGCAAATAAGCTTGCATTGCTATCTCCCAGAGTTAGAGGCAGGGTGTAAAGCAGCTCCACTTCTGTTGAGCAGGTAAAGCCAGGACACTGTAATATTTGTGCTGTGGCCGTTCCTTGCTCTACCGGATGCCAAAATCAAACTCTATGCTGCCTCCAGTGTAGGACATATAAGTGTCCCACTGTGCCTCCTCTCCGGCTAGGACGTGGGGAGCATTCCAGTTTTAGATCTATACAGAACTGCTGTAGTTTCATGTGAGTTTGCCCCTTTCTCCCTCCAGCCCTGCTTCACATATTTAAGTGTGAGGATGAGATGAGTATGAACCCTGAAGTTCTGTCTGGTTTTCACTTAGTTTTGTATCTGAAACATAATGTAGGCCAGCTTCATTTGAATGGTTTACAAACACTCTGACAAACCCAGCCTAAGGTTCAAGTTGACAACAGGACTTGGCTTAATTATTTTTTGCCAACATTTTGTCCAGCTTTTACCATTCCCCCAAATTAGTGAATCTCAGCTCCTTTGTTTAGGTAGACAATCTCTCATGAATCTTTATGCACACTTGTAAGTGTTCTGCTGGATTTCTTTTATTTTCTTTTTAAGTGACAAACTTCAGAAATAGAATTGGCAGGGATCTATAGCCTGGAAAGTACCGTAGGTTCTGTTAACCTGAAAAGGGCACATAGATGGTTACTCAGTCAGTTCAGCGCTTATCTCCTTGGGACAGTCTTGGGCTAGGAGTCAGCCTTCATGAAGTGGCCATTGCTGCACTTTAACAATGAAGATTGCTCTCTGTTTCTGGAGAGCTGGAAGGAAAGGTAATAGGCCAAAACACTCCAAAAACAAATGCTCCATGTGGTAAATGCACATAAAAACATGCATACTTGATGAAACAAGACAAAATTCAAATCCTCTCTATAGCAATTATCTGGCCCCATTGCTACAGTGTATGAGCACTTCACAATCTTGAAAGCCTTTATCCTCCCAACACCCATAGGAGATAGAGGTGAACTCCTAGCTCTGCTTCACAGATAGGGAACTGAAGCACCTAGGCTATGTCTACACTTACTAAAGTTAGTTCGAATTAGTTAATTCGAACTAACTAATTTGAACTCATTTTAGTTAGTTTGAATTAACTTAATTCGAACTAGAAAAATGTAGTTCGAATTAGCGAATTGCATTGAGTTCAATGGGCCGGTTAGTTCGAATTAACCCTTAGTTCAAATAGCATATTCAAATTTATTAGTTCGAATTAAGGAAGCCCTTAATTCGTACTAATGAAAGCCTAGTGCAGCCATGGCTTTAGTTAGTTCGAATTAAGCTTCCTTAATTCGAACTAACTTGCCTGTGTAGACATAGCCCAAGATATTTGCCCATGATCACACACAAGTCTGTGACCAGGGTCGGATTAAGGTGCGCAGGGGTCCCGGGCTGCCTGCTTTCATGGGGCCCCCCTTGAACCTCACCCCCCACCACCATGGTGGTGGCCAGCCTGCGGCAGTGCGGTGCCCAGGCCAGTGCTTAGCACTGGGGGGGGGGGGGCAGACAAGCCAGCCAGCCTGGGGCCCAGTCGGCAGCACAGTGCTCCAGGACCCCTGCCTTGGGAATGGTGTTGGGCTGGGCCAGCATGTGGGTGGGGCATGCAGAGGGGGTAGGTTGGGGCAGGCCAGCAGTGCAGCACTCCAGGGACGGGGATTCCCTCCTCCTAAGCGCTCTCTGTCAGCAGCATGGAGAGCAGACTAGGGGAAGTGGGGGGGCCCCAGCCAGTGGCAGGCAAGATGTTGCAGGCAGCTGGTTCAAAGCCAGACTTTTTGCAATGCCACGGGGCCCCAGTTAGCCCAGTGCCTGGGGCTGCAACCCCAAAAGCCCCGTGTTAATCCAGCCCTGTCTGTATCTGAGCCCAGAACTGATCTCAGGTCTCAGGGGTCCTAGGCTAGCACTGGAACTACTGGACAGGGTCATTTGCCAACCAGCACAGCTGGTCAGGTGCAGAAGTGGAGGGGAAAATATGCCAAACTATTTCAAGGGAAGCATTAATTTACTTCCTCATTCTGGAATAAAAAAAAAAAACAAACAAACTCTAGTTTGGGAGTGGAATAGGGGCCAGGGGGAAATGCCTGCCAGAGCTATTCCTAGTGTCCACCTCTTGCTTGTGGATTTGGCTACTGGCACAATCTAGCCCTTTGTTAGTCATGAAAATCAGTGGGATCATAATCAAAGGAACACCCTCAGAGTTCAGTTTTAGAGACAGATTCCACCAACATGGCTGATGTCATGAGTTAAGGTGCCCTTTTTGGTAGACAGTTACAAGCACAGCTGGTCAGGAATTTAGGAGTTTCAGGGAGGGGGAGTTAAAATTACTTTTACACATGTTTAAGTGTTAGGACTTGTGTCTAACCCTTCCAATTTACAAAGGCCTTTGTTTTAGCACCTGAGATTTTAGCCACATTAGAACAAGCCTTATGAGTGTTATGAAACTGAGTTGGTTAGTGTTTGAAAAGAACTTTGTGATCCTTGGATGAAAGGCTGTACGTAGGTGCGAAGTATTAGCAATTATGGTTATTATTAATGAGCGCCAAGCTTCAAACTTACATAAGTAAATCTCCTACAAAAGTCATTGAGAATTTTACCTAGTCAAGGACTGTACAATCTGATTCATTATTTTTATTCCTTAAGGCCCATGTCCTGCATCTCTATCTCTGTGGATACATAGGGCCCAAAAAGTTGTGGAATTCAGACTTGGAGAGCTTGCAAAGGGGACCTACACTAGCTCAGGTTAGAGAAGGGATTTCTGTGTGTAAGGAGGGCTAGGAAAATGAAAGGTCATTGTCCATGGATCCATGACTACACAAACCTACTATTTATCACACACACACTGGAGGAAGGAGGACTGCACTTATGAAAAAACAGCTCCGCTGAAAGTCCTTAGATGGGGCCTAGGGAGAGATATTTGTTCCTCTCACACCATAATGGCTGAATAAGACCCTTTTATTTGGGCTTTGCACAAGGAAAGAGAACTTGGCCTAAAGTAACAGCTTTTTCACTAAAGCTTTGCACAGTAACTGATCATTTCCTGATCTAAACCTACCTTACTTCCAAGGACATCTTCTGTTTCTTTGAAGACATGGTTCAGCAGGATGGCAACAAATTCAACTGTTATTGAAAAGTTCTCCTGTTGTTTTTTTTTTGGGGGGGGGGGGGCGTTGGAGCAGGGGATAAGGGTGTTAGTTTTGATGTAAAAAGAGGAATCTTCAGCCCTATAACTGACTCTCTAGCGCAGACAGATTTATTATAAACTTCCCATTTTTCTAACACTGAATCTGGCTGGTATGCTGAAAAACTTTAACCACTCTATACATTTAAGGTAAGAGGATATTTTTTTCTTCTCCACAGTGCAATTTATTTCCCTCCCTTCAAATTCATTATGACTGAAGGCAGGGAAGCCACTTACTTAACATTCTAAATGATGTACTGGCAATTGTTATGATACTACGTTAGTTGTCTAAATTCTAGAAAGATGTGCAAGCACCTACATTTAGCAATGTTACGTATTTACAAATGCAAGTTAAGGGTCAGATCTTCAGCAGGTCTCAAATTGCCATAGCATCACAAGTCCTAAAGAGTCTGAAAATAAGTCAGCGGATATTGTATAAGAGGATTTGTGTATGCCAGAGCATCTTACTGAACACTTTGCGAGCTTCTAATGTTCATAGGATATAAAAAGCCAATAAAAAAGTATGTGCAGAGCTTAGATTTTACAAAAATAACCTTTTAAAGACTGGTTTACTGATTTAATAAAGAACTGTGAGCTTAAGTATCTAGAACCCTTTCTTTAGATTCCTTTCCTGCCTAAATCTTAATATGTGCTTTTGATGTGCTGGAAGTCAACCAGAATGCTTTGCACTCAGTATTTTCGGATCCATTATAGGGTATAATTTAGTACAAGCTGTATAAATCTGAGTGTGGAATTAGCTTTGCTCTTCTGGGAAATAGTGTTTATTTGTTAACAGGAAATTAAAACCACCACACCCCAAGTAGTCGCTGAAGTGTGCATTGATGCAACTGCTTGGAAGGAAAAAATTGTGCTGAACTATTTTTCAGTGTTCAGAATCCAATTATTCAACAGATGAAACATACTAAATGTAGCACATTTGTAACTTTCTGAACTCATCTTTCAGAGGTAGCTTAACAGAAGAAGTTAGAAATGGAAATTGAACACACTGAGATCTGCTTTCTGGACTGATTATTATTCTAGCAAGAAGTCTAGTGAGAAATTTTTCTTTGTGCCGAGGCTACACAATGGGTAATGGCACATCTCATGTGAGTAAGAAGGTTTGGCTTAATGTGCAGAGGAGATGAAAAATTGTGGATGGTAAGATTGCCATATCAATCACCCTCCTGTTGTAGATACCCTACTTCGGATAGTCTGTGGGTACTGTAGCCTGTAGATAAGGAAGACAGGGTGTGACCAGGATGACTACCATTCTTTGCAGCATTAACCCACCAACCACCCAGCCAGGTCTTTTCCTAAGTAAAGGCATTCTGACTCAGTCAGCCCTGGCAACAATTCTATTTCTTGATGTACCCTAGAACAATGGTTCGCAACCAGTGGTCCGTGGACCACTGGTGGTCCGTGAGGATACTGCAGGTGGTCCATGAGGGGAAAAAAGATACATAATAATAATATAATCCTGTATACCTCTTATGTGTCATATTCAATGTTGCATTATTATTCACAATGCAATTTGCTTCACAAACATCCTTGTGTAATATAACTTTCTTTTAATAGCGGCAAAACAACATCAGCCTTCTCATTAGGGAAGTGTTATCTTTTTCCCACTGGTAGGCCTACTGCAGGTAAATATACTGTGACAAGTGCAATATGTTTGTGGCTGAGCATAATAAATTATTAGAAATAGCTGCATTTTTAATACCCCTTGATACGTAAGTTTGACTCCTGTCAGCCATAGGCTATATTAAAAATGCTTAAAATGACTTGCTTACGTAGTGGTCTGCAAAAGCTTTCAATGACGATGTAATGGTCCACATAAAAGAAAAGGTTGGGAACCACTGTCCTAGAAGAACATCCCTAGATCAGGAACAGAAGGGAACTGGGGCAGATTGGGACAAAGTATGAGGGTACAGCATCTCTGATGGGATTGGCCTGACTTTTAATGGACTTCATGAGATTCACAGGCCCATGGAGCCCTTCTGGATTCTGAAGGAAGCACTCCTCCCTGGAGCAGCAATAGTGAAATAACTTCTCAAAATGCAAAGTGATGGATTTCCTTGCTCCTTACGTAGCCTTACTCTTCACGGGGATGGATTTGCTCCAAGATGTTTAATACTCATTTGTAGATGTAGTTTGACTTTTCATAAAATATTTTGCATAATTCATACTCCTAACTGTGGGTTCTTTTGTTTTTGTTTTTTTTTAAAGCATAATTCACTTGCTTTGTGCCATCCTGGAAAACCAGTGAGATGAAAACACAACCTGGACCATCTTGCATTCATGAAAACCATGAGAAGTGGCCAGTCAACTCAGACAGACTCATTAGTGAAAGCTGCATTAAATTAAACAGTAATATAAAAAGTCACTTGATATCTGAAACTCAAACACAAGGCTATGATGATTGTTTTACCTATTTAACTGTACATCACACAGCTTTGTGTGTCTGTATTAAAAACAACACCACATTCATAGGTCGTTCTGATAGTGCATTATACTCAATCCATTAAACATGAATCGTTGGCCACATTAAATGAATTGCAACTCATAATCATCTAACTAGCAAGAAGCTGACCTAGATGGATTGCATAGAGTTATTAAATATAACAAGAATACAAATTACAAGTTAAAATCACTGGAATGCTTTTCTGGTTGAAGGCATTTTTTATATTTGATAAGGAGTCAGCAGCTGAAATCATGAAGAGTTCTACCAGATGTGGGAGCCTTCCATCTCAAAAACTGGATAAACAGAAGATATTCTATGTACAGATAATCCATTACATATTATAGATATTGCAACATCATAGCAGTTGCCAGTGAAAATCCTAGAGGTAGCCTTGGATTGATGGGACATGCAGAATAATGAGATGAGTTAGGTCTCTTGAGTTTGAAAACGCTTCCCAGAATAAGGGCTGCATCCTGAGGCAGATATGTTTTGGATAATGACTGAAGATTCTTTTGGACGGGTTCTGGAGTAGTCATAAATAGCTGCTTAGCTTTCTAGGTTCTTCAAGTTCAAACTGGCCTTACTACCCTGTGGATACTACACTGAACTGGGTGTCAGGAGATGAGGGATCTAATCTTCTGTATGACTTTGGGCAAGTCACTTCATCATTGTGTGCCTCTGTTTCCCATCTTGCTCTTTGTCTGTCTTCTATAGCTCGTGAGCTCTTTGGAGCAGGACTTGTCTCTTTGTTCACATGTCTGTATTGCACATAGCACAATTGCACCACAGTCTGAGTAGGGCCTCTTGGCTCTCCCATTATATAAATAATAAATAAGAAACTACAGACTGTCACTGTATTAGCTGGGGTCAAGGAAAAGTGATCTTCCCATTCACTGTGATGGGCTCTGTGATTTTAAATCTTGTGTTTATATCTTTCTGTTCTAATGCATCAGAGCCTCACCAATGAAAACAAACGTTAAGGACAGGTTACTTTAAGATAACTGTGTAAGTGAACCAAAACTTCCTCTTTGTTTCCTTGAAAAATACACTACTGCGCATTGCCAAAGGTAAAAATAACTGTGGAAAAACATGGGACACCAGTGGCATACTGGGGAGGCAATGGCAGGGGATGGGCCCCCAGCTGCCGGGCTGCGGGTATGGGGAGGCTGGTCTGGCCCTTCACAAGGTGCAGGAGATGGAGGGCCCAGGAGGCAACATACAAATCCAGAGCAGCACCAAAGACATGGGTCTGATCCAGGGGGCAGGGAAGGGTACAGTCTCCAAGGTAGATGGGGCCATGAGGCTGATGCTGGGGGGTTGGAGGGAGTCAGAAACACTCTGGCCTTGTCCTTAAGTCACCAGTGTTCAGCAATTGCTTTAAGTGCTTTAAAAGCACCACCACATTAGAGGGAGTTAGTGACATCTCAAGGTACCTGAAACTCCCAGGAAGTCAGGAGCCAGCCAGAACTGCCCTCTAACTGGGCACATAGGATGGGATGAACCACTAGTGTACATCTCTTTGCTAGTTTCCATATGGTTTGTATGCTCTTCAGAACTCTCCAGGCATCTTCCCATTCAGAGGTCAGAATGTGGCCTTAATACAAATCTACAATAAAGAAAAGGGGTGTAGCATAATAACATCATCTGTAAATGAAAGGTTAAGAATAGTTCTAGCAAAAAACCTTCAAAGATGTTCAGGATAAATCTAAACGGGGTGCTAATTGCCTGTCACTACAGTGAAATGAATGAGAAAAGCAGAACTATCGCCTCATCAAGCTGTTTTTAGAGACAGTTGAGGCACACATGATCAAATCACAAATATCTCTCATAGCACAGAGAAATGCACGCCATATAATCACCCATTAATGATGTGTTTTAGTGAGTGCTCCAAAGCACTCGATATCCTCTGGAGGATACTGGTAGACATGCAGATTCCAAAGCATCTAATTGAACTCATTGCAAGTCTCTATTATAAACAACAGGCCACGGTGTAAACAGCAGCAGATGATAGTCGAGTGGTTTTCCACTGGGACAAGAATGCATTCTGTCCCCAAATTTTTCAACGTACACACAGAATTCATTATGAGACAAGCCCTGGAGAGTCTGAGAAAGTGGAAGGAAACTGGGACACCTTTTAATTGACCTCGTGTATGCTTTTTGCTGCAACCATCAGTGTAATGCATTCTGGAATCTGCAAAAACAGCTAGGTTTCTTTTAGATACAATGAAAAAAGGGAATATGAACTATCCCTGAATGCAGTGAAAATGAAAGGCAAGTAGGTTGACACAATCAATAATAGGATGCAACCAGACATCGTAATTGACAGTTAAGCTGTAGAGGCAGTAGATGAATTTAATTATCTGGGATCATATATAGCAAACCAAAGCAGCTGCTGCAAAGAACTCAGAAGAAGACTGGGTATGGCTCACTCAGACATGAGCTTCCCTTATAGAAGTGCGGAAGAACTGTGGAATATCAAAATATATAGGGTTTGTCTGATGAAAAGCTTAAGTCTTTTCCATAGAATCATAGAAACTGGAAGGGACCATGAGAGGTCATTGAGTCCCGTCCCCTGCACTCATGGCAGGACCAAGTGCTTTCTTAAGCCATCCCTGACAGGTGTTTGTCTAATCTTCTCTTAAAAACTTCCAATGATGGAGATTCCACAACCTGCCTAGGCAACTTATTCCAGTGATAAATCACCCTGACAGTCAGGAAACTTTTTTCCTAATGTTCAACCTAAATCTCCCTTGCCAAAATTTAAGCCCATTGCTTCTTGTCCTATCATTGGCAGTTAATTTTTCTCCCTCCTCTTTGTAACAACCTTTTAGTCCAGAGTAATTTATGATTGTGACTCCCAGGTAAGTAATGCTGCTGACAAGAGGAACACTGAAGCCTTCGAAATGTGGTACTGATGAAGACTTTTGTGTATCGCCTGCATGGAAAAGACAACAAATTCTTATGTTGGATATAGAACTGAAGAGACGCGGACTCTGCTCATAGAAATCAACAAGTGCAAACTTATGTACATGGGTCACATCTGTCATAGTGATAGAAATAACTGAGAAAGTTATTATGGAAGCAATGGTAACAAGATATCATATTAAATTAAAGTAGTCAGACTTAGCACTTTTGATGATTTTGATATAAAAAGATTTTTAAATGTACATTTCATTAAAAATAATAAATATTCAGTGCTGCTAGAGCCTTAGAAGATCTGGTATTTTTCTTCGTCATCAAGACAGTTTGTACTTTCAGGTTTGGTTCTCCATTCTTACAGTCTTTCTTTCATGACCAGCAAGGAGATGGATAGATGGTGTGTGGCAGATCATTGGGAAGTCAGCTGCTGAGTGTGAGATGTTAGTGATGGATTGAGAAGGCTTCTGACAATTTGCTATGATGTCAGACCTGAGGAAATGGACTTTACTTACTTATTTACATTCTGGTTATTTACACACATGCACACGCATGCACGCACACACCACCACAAGAAACTGTTTGACCAGCTTATCTCTTAATACAATAGCAGCTAAAATACACAGAGTTCTAAAGAGCTCAATCTCACATAAGTAACAGAGACATGTGGGCTATACATATGAGTGTGTGTCTTTAATCAGAACAACCAGTAGATGATGACATGAACTATGCAGTTAAAAGGAAAAGAATGAAATCTTATACGTAGGAATTCAGCACTCTCTTTCATTTACAGAAAATTCATATCAGAACTGCAGTTTCCAAAAGGGAAGGACTGTGGTTTTCTCGTCACATTTCTGTAAAGAAAAATTTTCAAAGGTACCTAATCTGTATGAACTCTAAATTGAATGTTATGTCTCAGGTCCATTGAATGGGACACTTGTAGCATAACCACTGTGATAGTTTAGGGCGTGGCCCGGCATGTTCTGAAGCTAAAGTGTCTGGGTTGTTATCACCATCAAAGAAAGGCTTTTAGGGCCTGAGCCCCAAGCTCACTGAAGCCAATGGAAAGATTTCTGTTGTCTTCACTGGACATTGGATCAGGTCCTTTGCTTGCTTAAATTTCTTTCTACATAAGAGGTGAAAGATAATTAAAGAAATGGCAATGGCAGAACAGCTCTGTCCACTTGCACTGGGGCACATTTCTCCCGACTTGATTTGAAACCATACATTCTGAGTATGATTTTTTGCTGGTGATTTCAGTGGGAGCAGGATTTAGCCCTATTTTTTTCCAGGGGGTTGCAGTCATAATGCAATAATTCATCCATGTGCTTCAGCATTCACTAGAAACAGATCTCCCAGGAACAACAGGAGGTTGTTTATCCAGTTACTTGCAATGCATTTGCACCATTTCTGAAGCCATGATAGATAGATAGATAGATAGATAGATAGATAGATAGATATCCCTACTTCATTTCTAGTTTGCTCCTTACTGGCCATCACTGCAGCATTTTGCCTCTATCAGGGAAACCAGGTGAGCAGCTTGCACCTGCATTAATGCTAAATCAGCCCACATGAATTGTGCATGAGGTCCAGTATGCTACAGTCATTAATTCTGGCCTTAAGTAAAAAATCTTCCTCAGACAAGACTTTTCTTTTACTGCGTAATGCTCAGAAATAACAGCTACAGAACGTGGTGAATCAGAGCCTTAAGTTTTTTTTTACTTGTGCTAAAGGAAGAAAAGATTTAAATTAGGGAACATCAGTTGCAGGGAAAGAAAAAGAAAAGGCAAAACCGTGACATATAAGCATTACCTCCGATTAGTTGAATATATAATTTGCTTGCCTGTCCGTGATCCATAACAGTAGCCAAAGTTTTAGAGTACATTTATATCCATTACAGCAAGAACAAGCCTCATAACCTACATTCATTTCCTTAGTCCACTAATTGTGTTTTCTCTCTGAAAAATTTTAATGTTGTCATTAAAGGTAAAGGAGTCCATCACTGGAGAGCTTTTTCTTAAGCACTGCAAGCAGTTGTAAGTCAATGCGCTGCTTCCCTCTAGTGTTTAAAGACCAAAACTGATTAAATCTCTGCATTCAGAGAACACTTGATTCTGTAAGTACAATTATATGTTACCATTCTAATGGAAGTTGGGGGTCACAGCTTGCGACCCAATTCTACAAGTCTTACTTCCCCTAAGTAGCTCCTACTCATGTGAGTTGTCCCACCGATGGGACAAGGCACATGAATATATTCAGTTTAAGAGTTGCAAAATCTGTCTCTGAATGTACCCATTAGCCAATTTGGGTGCTTCTGCATTTTGTTTAGTGGCTTTTTTCTGAACTGTCCGCCTTATTTAAACCTAAGTATCACCTAAGTAAATCACTTAAGTATCTTTTTCTTTCTTGATCTATAAGAACTGGGCCAGTTCTATTCTCCACTTTTCAGTCATTTACCCCCGTCTTTTTTTTCTATTTCATTTTCTGTGATGGCCTCTGATTCTGGAACCACTTCTCCCATTGCTCTCCTAGACAGACTATGGTTCTACTGTGGTAGAAAGCTGGCTAAGGATCTTCCCTTGAAAGATGATGCAACCTATCATCTCATCATACATTGCTTCTAGTACTTTGTTGACCGAACCAGGTTGTCAAATAGCTACATCAACTATAGCTGTGGACGTTTGCATCCATGCTTGCTGCTAGGAAGTCCTGGTGCAAATCCGATAATGGCCATTCATTCTCAGAAAAAACGTTTTTCAAATCCAGCCCACATTTTCCCAGAATAATAGCAAGGCAGACCATGCTATTAATATAGAAGCATGTAGGAATGGAAGGGACCTTGAGAGGGGACCTCCCTTGTACTCAGTGTGGAACAAAGTACCATCTAAACCATCCCTGACAAGTGTTTGTCTAACATGCTCTTAAAAGTCTTCCATGATGGAGATTCCACAACCTTCCAAGGCAATTTATTCCAATGTTGAACTACCCTGACAGTTAGGAAATTCTTCCTAATGTCCAATCTAAACCTCCCTTGCTGCAATTTAAGTTCATGCTTCTTGTCCTAGCCTCAGAGGTTAAAGAGAACAATTGTATGTATATGAAAACTGTTATCATGTCCCTCCTCAGTCTTTTCTTCTCCAGACTAAATAAAAGAATTTTAAAATAATTTCTCACAGGTCATGTTTTCTGAACCTTTAATCATTGTTGTTGCTCTTTTCTGGATTTTTTTTAATTTATCCCCTTCCTTTAAGATCTCCTTCTTTTAGTCACTTAGGATATGTCTACACTATCAAAAGTTAGTTAGTTCGAATTAACTTAATTCGAACTAGCATGGCCCCACTAGAATGCTAGTTCTAACTAAGGAAGTGCCATGCATGGTAGTTGCTTAGATCGAATTAGTCAGTTGTATGAAGGTCAATGTGCTGATTAGTTCGAACTAAGCAGTTAGTTCGAACTAATATGGCCATTTTGACTTAATTTGAACTAATTAGTTCGAATTAAGGGTTAGTTCGAAGTAAAACGAGGTTTAGTAATTTGAAGTAACTTTTCCTTAATTCAACTTAAGGAACTGCTTAAGTTGAATTAAGGAAACGCCAGTGTAGACGCAGAGTAAATTAAGTTGACTTAAGCCTGCTTAAATTGACTTAATTTACAAGTGTGGATGTACCCTTAGAACACTGCATGTCAGTATAGTCTTATCTCTCCATTTATAGCAACATTTCCATGAGACAGCTTCTTTCCTTCTGTATTCTATACAAAGGCATACTTTTGGTGCTTAACAAGTAATCAAAATTCCAGACTCAAGCCCTGTGAATAGGGACCTTTCCTTGCTTGCAATAAGACACAATCCACACACAGTAGCTGGTACAATGGATCCTGGTCCATAGAGAGTTTCTTATTGCTTTTACTAGCTCTTTGGGCTTTCCATTAAAAAGTTAGCATTTGTGCACCATTATCATCTGAGATACCACAACATATCCCAGACTATGCAGCATACTGTATATGCAGAATAGACTAATATTGTACTTATTTCCTGTTGTAAGCACAGAGGATACTGTGAAATTTGAGATGCTACTATGTTACAACTGTGAGTAAATAACGACTGTTTAGCAGCAACTCCAGTAAATGCTGGTCAAGGCAGCAAGAAAACTCTCTACCAGGCTGATTCATTACATCTTTCTTTTCCCTGTTGACCAAAGAGCCCTTGAAACATTCCAGACAATTATGTATTTCACCTAGGCTGCTCTGAGTATCATTTTCATCTAAGTGTGATAAATTTGTGTGGTAGCTGTTAGCCAGAGCTGACTTTTTTAAATGGAATTTTAAATAGCATTTCACATGAAACAACAAATAGCCTTTCCCCCAGTCAAGCGTATTTACCCTTTTCATGTATTATTTCTCTCCACTACCAGTCCCCACATTCTGTAATGGATATCTCTAATGTGTTTTGGGGATACAGGAGAGAGGATCTGGCATGGAGTCTTCTGTTTACAGTTCTCAAAGGAGTGGGTCACTTTGTAATTTATTTGGCAGTGTGTTTTGAAGCAACATGAATCATACAAGATTTGTTTTGTTAGTCATGCCGTGGTTCTAGCCTTGTGTGTAAACCACAGGGAGTGTTTTTTGCTTTGGGGTTTGTGTGCAGAAGAGAGAAGTATTTCATTCCACCCTCTGCTCATGTGTCACTCACTTTTGAGTAAACCCTCCAGACCAATCAGAAGACTGCAGATTTCCAGAACAGACACCACAAAGGGAATGTATAGAGGATGTTTTATCTTTCTGTAGTCACTTTTTACAAAGAAAAGGAAAAAGTTGTAATAATGAGGAGCAGTGCCCTCAGTATCTTAAGGCAATATCTTAATCTCAGTGCAATCACCATAGCCAACATTTTTGCAGGAGTGGTCAAATGAGTACAGGTAATTGTTTTACATCTACTACATTAGCACTTCCTGGCCACTTCTCTTGCCATTCCAGACTTTGCCTTTATTATTGCATTACACAGTGGGCATACTGGCTGAGAGAACTGGTTTATTTATTTCATGGCATGGGATGCAAGAGAGCATTCACAACCACAGCAGCAGACATGGACGCTATCTTGCTGAGCAAAGAACAGCAACTCTCCCATGCTGTGAGTGGCTAAATCAACCAACTGATCCCTGATGCATAATTTCTCCATTTCATTTAAAAGGATGCAATAGAGTGTGGCATTTTTATGGGTTCCTAGAGACTCTCAACATCCCCTGTCTGGACTGATGACAAAGGAAAGGATGCATTCAGTATGCTGCTGTTGCATTTCATTTCACATCTTCCTAAATAAGCTGTTTGTCATAGAAAGGTAACGCTTCTCCCCTTAAAATCCACACAATTGACTATAGTCTTTCCTCTTGCTTTGCATTCCCTTCCTCTCCTTAGAGCTGAGTAGGGGATACTGGAAAGTTGGCCTTTGCACTCTTCTAGTCTTGCTTGCTCGTCCACCAATGGAAGTTGAAATAATCTGAAGATTACTCAAAAACATTCTCACCATCAACAGCCTCAAAGGGTTCTTAAAGTTTTTGGTGACTGTCAGAGTCAGTCACCCCCTAACTAAGAATGACCAGGCCACATCACATTTCCCCCAGCAAAGTAGCCAGGAGGTGCTGTGAAGCTCTGTGTGACACACTAAGGTAGAGATAAGTTCCTTCTGGGATTGGATCCAGGGCTGTTGGGCATTGGAGAAACAGCAGAAATCAGTTGCAGTGAAGTCCAGCACCCTAGAGGCTGTATCTCCACATCTGCACCCACCTACCATAAAATACATTGAGATTTGCACTGTGCACAAGAAGGACAACTTTGGTCCAAACAAGGTGTGCATGCTACACAAAGGACTCTGCAGAGAGGCATCACAGTTATTAAAAAACAAAACAAAACAATGGAAGGATTTTATATGATACAAGTTACCGATGGCAATACTGTCAGTAGAATCTGGCTCAATCTAGTTAATAAAGAACTGAAACCACACGAAAACAAGATAAAAAAATCCATTCAGTGAAACTGCGGATCCTTTCCATCATTTAGCCAACATGATTAATCTCCAATACTAACGAGATATGTTGATTCCTGAACAGGAAGAAGAGACACATGTGAATGATATAACTTAATCTTCAGTTCTGTCTTCTTTAGTGTTTAACATCTGGGTTTCTGGTTTCTACCCCAAATATATGTTTGTGAAGAAGGTTGGGGCAGAATATGTTACTTCAAAGTGATGTGAAATTGTAGAAGAGAGAAGAGTCAAATTCAGAAATACATAATTTAGGAGACCTGAACCCTTATTCAAACATCTCCGTATTAACTGAGCATGCTTTTAGCGTGTTCAATTTGGTTAAGCCAACAGGCTAGTTATTGAACAAGCAAATCTGCTGGCAAAAGTGTATTGGTGTCTAAGAGCAGATACAAAAGAGAGGTAGGTGCATCATAATTAGATAGCAGGTAGGAAATGGACATGTTTTTGTGTTATACTTACAGAACTGTGAGCTTTTCTATCTGGAGGGAAAAAATCCCAAACCTGACAATCACCTTTCATCAATACAAACACTTTAAAAGTGCCACAGGACTCCTTGTTTGTTTTGCTGACCACACGGCTACCCCTTTGAACAAAAATATTTGTATTCCTGTATTTTTCATTTGCCTCAAAACAATTGCCCAACAAATTTACCCTCTCTTTTGGAAGCCATACTGTGTGCTAACTCTCAACATTTCACGTCGCACACACATTGAGGAACCAGAGGTTTAAATGAGAACAAACCACAGTGCTCTTCTAAGGACAAATGGGACTAACAGACATCATGTACTCTAGTATTACGACTCCCTCTGCTGGTGTCTTCATTTTATGCAAAACTGTCTGAAATGAGGCATGAAGTATAAAGACACAACTAAATATCATACTTACCCCATGCTATTTATGAAATGCCCTACGAGAAAAAAAAACATTAATTAGACTCAAAGAATTTTTAGTTTGGTTATTATTCTCCAGGGCTTGTTTTGACATGCACTGATCTGGCAGGACCATACAGTGCATCACTTTTTTTTATAGTTAGACAAGTATAGTGGTTCAGGTTCACTTCTGTTCAAATGATTAGAAACATAGGTCCCAGCAAGTCTATATTAGCGCCAATAAATATATACTAGTTATAGTGCATTTGGGGCTATTTCAATGAGACAATTATTGTTCAGGAATGAAATTATTGGAGTGGAATTAAACAGGAAAAAAATCCCATAACAGAAATTAAGCTCAGTTGCTAGAATACCTTTCAAAGGGTTCTGGGATTTCCAATTCCCATAGCACTTAACCATGATGCTCTCAGCTGTGTTACAAGAGCAATGAGATGGGCTGAGACAACTATCCCCTCTCCAAAGAATATAGAGGAACAGCAGCCTTACCTGGCAGACTCATAAAATAAGTGAGGAGGTGAGTGGCCAGCTGATACCCCGATGAAGAAAAGTCTGTTGTCTTCCCTCTCTGAAGCCAGTTATTGGGCCATACAAGAGCTAGGAGGGCTGGGAAACAAGAAACAAAGGTGGTTTCTGTATCAGTGCAAATCTCTTGACCACCACTGCTCACTTAATA
Organism: Pelusios castaneus; assembly: GCA_007922175.1. Classification (NCBI taxonomy): domain Eukaryota; kingdom Metazoa; phylum Chordata; order Testudines; family Pelomedusidae; genus Pelusios; species Pelusios castaneus. The sequence continues at coordinate 7,630,108 of ML685862.1, forward strand.
TTACTACCATTTCAGTTTGGCTACAGGATTTGAAGTTAGATCTGGAAAGCTGTCGGGTCTTGGATAGCAATGCCAGCCTCAAATTCTAACTTTGGTGACATCTCTCAGTCTATATGTTATGTCACCCCCTTGCTACTTTAAACCTGTTGTAAAAGAAATCAAATTAGTGATGCTTCTTGATTTCCCATGGCAGTGACTTTCATAGATTTCACTGTTTGCCCAGGAAAAAATTATTTTCTTTGATCAATTTTAAATATCCTCCCATTACATGTCATGGAACACCTGCATATTTTCATGAAAAAATAACATTTGTAATAAATACATTTCTAATAAACACAGTACTAATATATACATATATACAAGAAAGTTAAAGGAGCTCTTTATCCCTTTTTACTAAGTAATATGCTATTTTATATACCTCCATCATGTCCACTCTTACTTTGCTCCTTTACTGAATAAAAAAATCTCTTTAAGGACTTTAGTTCCAAAGGGATTGATATGTTTATTTTAAGGACTTTAGAAATCTCTCCTTGTTTGTAACACTATTTGCATCTCACTTTCCCAGATTTAACATTAATATAGCTACCATGAGTTGACTAATGCTCAGATTTCACAATAATGGCTGCAGTATAAGAACTGAAATAAAACAAAAAAGGGAGTTACTCTTGGTTTACAACATTATATGCAAAATCAAGTGGCATTATGATAAGAAAGTAAATATCATAAAGCTACTATATAAATCCATGATACACTTGAATACTGCCTGCAATTCTGGTAATCCCATCTCAAAAACAATATATTAGAATTGGAAAAGTATAGAGTAGGGCTAAGAAAATATTGGGATATGGAAGAGCTTTCATCTGAGGAAAGAATGAAAAAATTATGACTATTCATTAGGAAGAGAGACACCTAAGTGGTAGAGGGCAATACAATCATGAATGGTGTGGAGATAATGGATAAGGAAAGGTTATTTACCTCTTCACATAATATAAGACTTAGAAGTCACCCAATGAAATTAATAGAGGTTTGTTTTTGTTTTTTTAAAGGAAATATGTCTCCACACAACACCTGGTCAATCAGTGGAATTCATTGCCATTGGATTTTGTGAAGGCCAAAAGTATAACTGGGTTCAAAAAAGAATTAGATAACTTCCTGGAAAATAGGTCGATCAGAGGTTATTAGCGAAGATGGTTAAGGATGCAACCCTATCCTCTGGGTGTCTATAAGCTCCTGACTACTAGATGCTGGACAAAAGGAAATGGATCACTTGACAATTGGCCTGTTTTGTTTATTGCATCTGAAGTACCTGGTATTGGCCACTGTCAGAGGACAGAATACTGGGCTAGATGGACCATTAGTCTGATGCAGTATGGCCATTCTTGGCTATGTACACACGAACAGATTAAAGCACAACATGGCAATCGCGCTATAAAAAACACATGACCTTTACTGCGGGAGAGCGCATACACACGTCGCTCCTTGCAACGCAACAGAGTTCTTTGCAATATCGCGGTGCAGCGCAATGAATTCTGGGCACCTATCCCATAGTTCAATTTTCCCTGAATCGGTGCTTGGAATCCTGGGATGAAGGAAAGGAACACAAAGCGCCATGGGTAAACTCTCAGTTTCCCGTGGTGCACTGTGTTCCCCTTGCGTCTTCCTCGTTGCCAATAGCAACTCGCACCTATTTTCAACAGTGCAGTGACGCACTACTTGCGAGCAATCACAATTGCGACAGCATGGATCCTGCTCTGATCTCCACTGTCGCCTTCACCATTCTAAATACCTCTCGGCTGGTTGCTCAGTACGCAATGAACTCCGAATCAGACGAGGACACTGAGGAGCAGGGGTGATTGATGCCCTGCAGAGCAACAGCACCGCATTGCTGAGCTCCTTCACCGATCATCTGCACACGGTGCAACACCGTTTCTGGTTGCGAGAGACGAGCACCGAGTGGTGGGATCGCATTGTTATGCAGCTGTGGGATGATGAGCAGTGGGTACAGAACTTTTGAATGCAGAAAGCAACCTTTTTGGAACTGTGTTCAGAGTTGGCCCCTGCCCTGCGACGTAAAGACACCAACCAGAGGTCCGCCCTAACCGTGGAGAAGCGTGTTGCGATAGCTGTCTGGAAGATGGCGACTCCTGACTGCTACCGGTCGGTTGCAAACCAGTTTGGAGTCGGGAGGTCCACCGTCAAATTAGCCCTCTCACAAGTGTGCCGAGCCATCAATCGCGTTCTGCTACGGAGGACGGTGACATTGGGCAATGTTCGTGAGATTGTGGATGGCTTTGCTGCCATGGGATACCCTAACTGCGGGGGAGCAATAGACGGCACACATATCCCAACTTTGGCTCCAGACCATCTCACGACTGAGTACATCAACAGGAAGAGCTACTTCTCCATGGTGCTGCAAGCACTCGTGGATCACAAGGGGCGTTTTACGGACATCAATGCTGGGTGGTCGGGAAAGGTGCATGATGCCCGCATTTTCAGGAACACTGGTCTGTACCGGAAGCTGCAAGGGGGTACCTTCTTCCCAGATCAAAAAATTACTGTGGGGGATGTGGAGATGCCCATAGTCATCCTTGGAGACCCAGCATACCCACTGATGCCATGGCTCATGAAGCTGCACACCGGGAACCTAGATCGCAGCAAGGAGCGGTTCAATTACAGATTGAGCTGTAGAGTGACTGTGGAGTGTGCCTTCGGCAGTTTAAAAGGGCACTGGCGCTGTTTGTATGGGAGGCTGGACTTGGACAAGGACAACATCCTTGCTGTAATTGCAGCGTGCTATGTCCTTCATAACATTTGTGAAAATAGGGGAGAAAAGTTTTCCCCGGGGTGGGCTATGGAGGCACAGCGCCTCGAGGCAGCATACGAACAGCCAGCCACTAAGAGTATTAGGGGGGTCCAACGAGGAGCTGCTCGCATAAGGGAGGCAACTCAGGGAGCATTTCAATGATGCCCTCCCATAGTTCACTTCAAGGATGCATCAAGTGCACCTTATGAGATTTTCACTGTGTACAAATAAAGCCACTGTTCAAAGTTTTTGTTACTGTTTTTATTAAGAGATGAAAGGGGTGGGGGTTGGTGGGAGGTGTTACAGGTGGGTGTAGCTGCGGGTCTCTAAAAAGTAGCTCTGTGAGGGACTGGATGTTGCAGTATACCGGGGGGACGGGTGGCCTTCAAAGAAATGCTTTGAAGGACTACGGGAGGCAGGCACGGCTGAACTGTCTGGAGTGGAGCTCGTACATTAATCGGCTGGGTCTGCAAAGCAATCATGCTCTTGAGCAGTTCTGTTTGCTCCTTCATGACGCTTATCAGTTCGTCCCTGTGTTTCTGCTTCCTCTGTTGAGATTCCTCTCTCCAGGCTCAATTCTCCCTCGCGGATGCCTCTGTTATTTTCATCAGCTCCTGAAACATATCCTCCCTGTTTCTTTGAGCACGCCACAGAATGTTTCTCATGCGGTCAGCTGGGGTAGACACCAGCTTTGTGAAGGTCGAATCTAATTAAAAAAAAATAAAATAAAGCTATTGTTAACACATAGCATAGATAACCAATGTAACCTTCCAGTAGCACATTCCACTGGAAGGTACAGGGCAGTCAACATACTATGCTTCGCTGAAGCGGACAAGGTACATCCTAATAGAAACCTTACTGTGGGCTAACATTCTGCACAGGGCACACAGATGGAACCCAATATCTCTCTCTTCAGAGTGCCCCTGCCAGCTAGAATACATATCCTATATGCCACTGGATGCAAGCCAGGACCGTATGCTGCCAGATTGTGTGCTGCCATGGTTCCCAGTGCTGTGCTTTGCAGCTGGCGAGGCCGAGTAGCCTTATACGGGAGCGTAGACACATACGTTCTCCCATCTAACCTGAGTAGGAGGCTCTGGAGGTACATCGAGGAAACCTTTAGTGAGCTAAATGCAGATGATTTTTTGACAATCACTGCTTGTGTTCATGCACTTCTAATGAATGCAGAATAACACAGCGGGGACCGAGACAGCAAGCACCCCCGCCCCGGACAATGATATTTTAGCAGGAGCCATAGCTCCACGAAAGAGAAACTTACCTGAACCCCCCTCTGCCACCTCAGAGGACACGCTGCAATTCATGTCTTGGGTGGATGTCTCAGCAGGGGTGCAGAAGAGCTCCTGGCTACATGCTGTTGCGCTCTTCTCCAGGTCATCCTCCATCTCCTCCTCCTCATCGATCACGTCCTCATCCTGCTCGGCTCTGGCATTCAGTGGATGAGGGGGGGCTGATGTGTCCACAGGACTCTTTGAAGTGGTTGTGGGGTCCTCACTGAGGATGGCTTCGATCTCCTTGTAGTACCTGCATGTAGCAGGAGCTGATCCCAAACGGCGGTTTGCCTTCTTCGCTCGGTGATAGCTTATTCTTAGCTCCTTCACCTTTGATCTGCACTGCACAGTGTCTCTATCATAACCTCTCTCTGACATGGCCCGAGAAATTATGCCATATGTATCGTAATTTCGCCTGCTGCCGCGTAGCTGTGCCTGCACAGCAGACTCTCCCCAGATGCTGATCAGGTCCAGCACCTCTGCCATGCTCCAAATGGGTGCGCGTCTTCCACGATGGGCCACCATTGCTAGTGAAGATCGGAGCTGCATTCCACTCCACGAGGAAGAGAACAGGAAGTGACAACAGAGGAGAAATTCGAAAATCCCGTGAATCGAAACAGGGCGGGTACTGTTTCATCATGGCCACAGAGAGTGGGTGGGGGAAAGACCAGAGAGAACAACTTTGGAATGCTGGGATGCTTCCGGAGGCCAATCATTGGGCGGTAAGCGTACACACGAGTCAAAAGGCGCAACAGCTGTTCCGCATTAACTGCTACCACCCTCGTCGAGGTGTTTTTTCTATTGCGCTACAATAGGGCTGTTGATGCGCAACAGCCCTATTGTATGTGTATACGCTGTTGTTGTTATCACGCGGTAATGACTGTTAATGTGCGATAAAGTGATCGTGTGTACATGGCCTAGGTCAAGGCTTCAAAGAGAGACTTCAGAGTTAGAATTCATATGCAAATTTGATACCATCAACTTGGGTTTGAATAGAGATATTTCTTGGCTTTCTCATTATAAACAGTGATTGTCACCTCTCTCAGCCTGCCTATCTGTTGTTCCACTCAGTTTGAATTAATACAACCTGTTTGATTTACTGAAGTAATCTGACCTGATGCTGTGATTACAGTTACTTCATTGTATTTATCCCTCATTCCTATACTGTTTCCTTTCCATTTTCATGTGTCTGGCAAAGTGGGATCTCTCCCACAAAAGCTCATGCAATAAATAAATTTGTTAATCTTTAAAAGTGCCACAAGATTCCTTGTTTGTTCCTCTTGGAGTTACTTATGAATTGTGGTCAAATCACTCCTTTACCTTCTTTTTGATAAACTAAACAGATTGAGCTTCTTGACTCTGTAAGTTATATTTTCCAGTCCTTCAATCATTCTCAAGGCTCTTCTGTGAAGCCTCTCCAATTTTTCAACATCCTTCATAAAGTGTGGAACTGATTTACAAAAGATCTTAGCTTCCAGCAGTTCCCACTCCCATCATGGAGAGATCCTAAGTGCTCAGCATTTCTGAACAATCAAACCAGTTACTCAAGAGCATACATGGTGATTTAGGAGTCTACTTTAAGCTCCATTTTTGGAAAACCTTGGCCAAATACATTCTATTCAATGTATTACTTAATTAATTATAATAAACAGAGGATAATATTTTCAAAAAAGTGCCTAAGTAGCTTGGGGCCTAAATCCCAATTTCTATGCTCCTAAATCCCTCTGACTTTCAATGGGAGTTAAATGCCTAACTGTTTAGGACCTTCTGAAAAACCATTAAGCATATATCTGCATTTTAGGTGCCTTAATACCTTGCAAATCTGGCCCTAAATCACTTTTGGAAACTGGACTTAAGATCTTTGGGTGTGTCTATACTTACAAATTAGGTTGACTTAAGGATCCTTAAGTCAACCTAAGCAAAACTGCATCTACACTGGGCTTTTACACAGGAGCCCCAGCCAGGGGAAACCCCTCCCCCCCCGGTCAGCCCCGGAGCTCCAGTCGCGTGCGCTTGCTGGCTCCCGCGCGGCAGTCACATGGAAGCCGGCAAGCCCATGCAGAGGGAGCCCCCGGGCTGGGGGCTTTCCCCCAACTGGGGTGCCTGTGCCCCATGGGAGCCGGCATCCCTGAGCAGCTGGAGCCCTTGGGCGGCGGGGGTTTTCCCACTGCTGGGGCTCCTCTGCCTGTGCAGCGGGGGTGCAGAAGAGCTCCTGGCTACACACTGTTGCGCTCTCCTCCAGGTCATCCTCCATCAGGATGAGTTTTTATCAGAATCTACCAAGAGATGGCGTCTGAAGGACAAAGTGCTGGGATCAGCTACAGAATTTGCCTCTAAGAGCAGGATACATCCAGCATACTACTAAACATCTAGGTGACAGGTGCACCACAGCACTTCTCGTAGTGGGTGTGGTTAGGATACTATATTTCTTACCTGCCTGCAAAACTCACTGAGCCTAGGACAGGTTAGGTGGGGCTGCTGCACAGCACAGGAATCAGCATTGTTTTCATACTGGTTTGAGTATGTGACCATGCACATGATATTGGGGGTTGTGGGGAGGTTGGTAATCTTAACCCATGAACAACATTAATAAATCTGCCTTGGAAAATTATCACGTACCAATTCAGGCAGAAAATCTAATTGGCCTCTTGCCACACTGACAGATATTAGCTCATAGGAGGAGGAAAACGTAGTTGTCCCAACTGAGTGAATAAGTGGAATTCAGTCAGTTTTTCTTACTTGTATGTGAGTTTTTCCTTTAAGTGTCACTCAACCAACACCGCATATTAACACAGATCATTCATTCTTAGCTACCTGTCGTTGTACTGGGAATGCCAGGCTTCCGCATGTTGCAATCCACAAGGCTGTGATTTTTCTCTTTGACTCACTACTTCATCTCCATGCACACCCAGGAACCACTTGAGTTTCTTTTTCCTGACTGTTTTCTCTCATTTCAGGTGTAAGCTGGACTCCATTTGCAATTAATGGAGTCCCTAGAGCTGCTGTGTGCATATTATGTCTTTACTAGTTCTCATTTGTTTCTCTTTCTGTCCAAAGGTATTTCACACCCCCTGATTTATATACGTTCTCTCTCTCTTTTTTTTTTTTTTTTAAACAGGCAGAATCCTGCCCTGGTATTAAGAAAACGGAGCAATGAGGATGAACAGAAATGCTCTCAGATGCACAAGCTACACTGGTACTGGCACTGCTGTAGGACATGGTTAGATTCCTAGATTTTAAGGCCAGAAGGGACCAATATGATCATCTAGTGTGACCTTCTGGGCAGTGTAGGCCACAGAGCCACCCAACCTATGATTGAGTCATTGAAGTCCCCAAATCACAGTTTAAAGACTTCAAGGTACAGAGTAACCATCAGCAAGTGACCCATGCCCCAAGTTACAGAGGAAGGTGAAACCCCCACAAGGCCCCTGCCAATCTGCCCAATGGGAAAATCCCCTCATGACCCCAAATATCATGATCAGCTAATCCCTGAGCCTGTGGGCAAAATTCAGCAGCCAGATACCCAAAAAAGAATTCTCTGTACCAACTCAGAACCCACCCCATCTAACAACCCATCACAAGTCATTGGCATATTTACCAATAGTAGTCAAAGACCAGCTAATTGCCCAATTAGGCTGTCCCATCATATGATGCGCTCCATAAATTCATCCAGCTTAGTTTTGAAACCAGCTAGTTCTTTTGCCCCCACTGTTCCCCTCAGAAGGCTATTCCTGAACTTCATTTCTCAGATGTTTAGAAACTGTTGTCTAATTTCCAGTCTAAACTTCCTGATGGCCAGTTTATATCCATTTGTTCTTCTGTCCACATTGGTGCTGAACTTAAATAATTCCTCTCCCTCCCTGGTATTTGTACCTTGGATGTAGTTATACAGAGCAATCACACACCCCTGCAGCCTTCTTTGGTTAGGCTAAACAAGCCAAGCTCTTTGGCTATGTCTACACTTGTAAAGTTAAGTCAACTCTGTTAAGTCGACTTAACAGAGTGGCTACACTTTAAGTTGACTTAAGTTGACCTTGTTAAATCGACTTAACAGTAGACATAGCCGTCCACACTGGCTTTAAGTTGACTTAATAAGGTCGACTTAGCGCTATTCCCCATCCACACTGGCTTTAAGTCAACTTAAGAAGTTGACTTAAGGCTTAAGTCAACCTTCAGAGGTGGTGTTATTAAGTTGCCTTAAGCTGTTATTAAGTCAACTTAAGGAAGCCCTTAAGTAGACTTAATAAAAGCCCAGTGTGGATGCGGCTTTGTGTTGGTCGACTTAAGCATCCTTACATCGACCTAAGTTGCCAGTGTAGATGCACCTTTTGAGTCTCCTCTCATAAGGCAGATTTTCCATTCCTTGGATGATCCTAGTAGCCCTTCTCTGCACCAGTTCCAGTTTGAATTCATCTTTCTTAAACATGAGAGACCAGAAGTGTACAAAGTACTCCAGGTGAGGTCCGATCAGTGCCTTGTGTAATGGTACTAACATCTTCTTAGATGCTATACGATGAGTGCACAATTGGTTGGAAAAGCATATTCAAAGAACATTTATCAGTAGTTCACAATAAAGCAGGACGGGCATATTGAGTGTGGTCCCTCAAGGATCTGTCCTGTGTCTAGTTCTGTTCAATATCATCATAAATGGTTTGGATAATGGTTTAGATAGTTTATGGATGACACCAAGCTGGGAAGAGTTGTACGCACTTTAGAGGAGAGGATTAGAATTCAAAATGATCTTGACAAACTGGAGAAATGGTCTGAAATAAATGAGGTGAAATTCAGTAAGGACAAATGGAAATTACTACATTTAGGAAGGAACAATTAATCATAAAAATACAAAATGAGAAAAGATTGCCTAGGAAGGAGTACTGAAAAAAAGGACCTGGGGGTATAACGGATCACAAAGTAAAGATGGGTCAAGAAGGTAACACTGCTGCAAAAAAAGGGAACATCATTGTGAAATGTATTAGCTGGAGTACTGTAAGCAAGACACAAGAAATAATCTTCCACTCTCCTCAGCAGTAATAAGGCCTCAAGTGAAATACTGTGTCCAGTTTTGGGCACCACTCTTCAGGAAGGATATAGACAAATGGCAGAAAGTCCAGAAGAGGTCAATAAAAATGATTAAAAGGTCTAGAAAACACAATTTAACAGAAAAGATTGAAAAAACTGAGTTCGTTTAGTCTGGAGAAGAGAAGACTGAGTGGGGGACATGATAACAGCCTTCAACTACTTAAAGAGGAAGGTGATAAAATGTTCTCCTTATCCACTAAGAACAGGATAAGAACTAATGGTTTTAAATTGCAGCAAGGGAGATTTAGGTTACACATTAGGAAAAACTTCCTGTCAGGGTCATTTAGGACTGGAACAAATTATCCAGGGAGGTTGTGGAATCTCCATTATTGAGGAGTTTTAAGAACAGATTAGAAAACACCTGTCAGGGATGGGAAATATAATGATTAGCACTGTCTCTGTGCAGGGGACTGGACCAGATGCGCTATCAAGTTCCCTTCCACTCCTTTGTATTTCTGTGATTCTATGAAGGCAAAAGACAACAAGCTTGAGAACAGGCCTGGGCTCTCTCTTTGTTAAGGCCACAGGCCACTTGAAGAGCAGTCTGGTGTATCACGAAGTTATTCTGCCTGGCTCCAGGTACTGCAAGGAGAGGCTTCCCACCCACCCACCCCCTTTCTCCTTTTCAATCCAGTGGAGCAAAGACAGGATTTAGGCCTAACCCTTTCATCTAAATACAGATTCTTACTAGTGAGCTGGATCTTAGAAGTCATCAGAACACCGTACTACGGTATTTTGGATCTATACTGCAGGTACTACTTTAGATATATAAGTAGGCCAGGGAAGTAGTCTATCATGAAAAATATTACCAGCCCCACCCAGAGACTATGATGTTAACTTCAAAAAGGAATTATTTTTGCTTAAGAGCTAACTCAGTAGCTGTTTTTCTGAGTAATTCAGGACAGCTTGTGCCGTCATCATCATATGTCATTCAGATGTGGAATCTACTCTTCACTCCTTTATCATTAATAAAAGTTATTCATGTGCACAGAAGGTGGGCTGGGCTTCTGCAGGATGGCCTGGGTCTCAAGCAGCCAGAAGGAAAATAATATAGAGTGGTATGGAGGTAACCAAAAACAGGTTAACAAAATTCAGTGTGTCTGCATTTAAGTAAATAAAGAGGATGGCTGGAACTATGCCAACTAGGTAAAAGAATATCAATATCAAGGCAGAATGCTGCCTTTTTTAGTAAGGGCTGAATCTTGAGACACAGTTATGTAGGAGTAAATCCCCTGAATGTGAGCAATACCAATTGTCATGATTCAGAACAAGCTTCACTTTTGTTTCTTCTGCCTGGCTCCAAATTCATGTAGGCCTCAAACCTTCACCTCTCCAGGACTGGGTCCCACAATTCTCTCATTTCTAGGCCAAGATACCTGGCTATAGTGTCCTATGGTCCAAGCATGCTTTCTACTAACAAGTCTCCTGTATCTGCAGTTCTTCCCTCTGGCCAGTAGGTGAATAGGGTGACCCAAAATAGCCTCTCGTAACAACAGAAACACAGCATAAGAAGACAAAAGGATTCATACAGAGAAAGGCTGGAATAGGGTAGATAGACTCCACTCTAGCAACAATGGCAGTGGACCAAATTGGCCCTGCCCCTCTGCAACTTGAGCAAATATTACATATGGGGAGAGGAATTAAAAGGAGGAACCCTAGCCCAGTTCAGAGCTGGCCTGAGCACTACCTCTCTGGATGTGAGAAGCCTGGTTGCAGCCCACAGATTAAGGTAAATTTTTGGCTGGCCTGAACCACTGGTAGAAGGGATGACTAGACTTTGGGGGAACAGCAAAAGCATGGACTCTTGAAGACAAGCCCTAAAAGAAGGGTAGGATCCCACCCAAGGTTTGTTGGATGAGGCTGTTTTGAGCTGTGGTTTTCTGTTCCTGATTTCTTTTGGCTAATAGCCAAAAGAAAAAGTCAGACTGAACCCTAGAAAGGGGCAGACTGAATTGTGCCTTGGCAGAAGGTCCAAAGCATCCCTGGCTCAGACCTCATAAGAAACAGCAACCTAGCGGCAGAGACCCACAGGTGAGTTGTGCCCTGACAGGTCACAAATGGGCACTGCAGAGGCAAACCAGTCACAAAGGCCTTCATGCATGTCTATCTTACCTAAAGCTTAGGTGGGCATAATTTACCCCCGGAGCATCCCTCCCAGATGCACACACACACTTCTGAAGACAGCTTTCCTCCCAGCAGTCTCTGTCTCTTCCCATGTGTTCTCAGGGTCTGTGATTGTATCCACCCCAAAGTCTTTGTCTTTCTTGGGTCCCATGAACCTTGTCAGCCAAATAATGTAGCCCATCAGAGGTAGCATATCCCAGTTAATAGTCTTGGGTATTTACTAAGGAGTTCTCATCTAAGCTATCATCAGTCTTCCTGGATAGGTTTCCAGATGAAGCAGCTACTGAATTAGCTCAATATGTATGCAGGAGATATCTTTTCAACACTCAGACAAGCACAGAAAGCATATAGTTTTAATAAATTGTCACAGCTCCAGATCCATCACATTGAGGATAACCGTTATTTGAAGTTTTCAGAAATGTGCCTGAAATTGAAGAAAAATATGCAGTAAAAATATGCAGGCAAAATTTTATAAGCTCCAACTAATACTTATAAGGAAAATCACATTTGAAGGAGACATGGTATTTCCATGATATAATGTAATCTGTGCTGCCTTCTAATATGTTTTTTCACCATTTCAGTTACTCCAGACTTATAGCAGGAAAAGCCTTTACAGGTTAAGCGACTACAGGGTCTGTAATAATTTGGTTGTTCATGTCAGGGCTGATTCTACAGGTTTTATTTATGTGAACTTAATGCAATTCAGAGCAGCAGGGATTGTATCTTGTTCTTCTTTTGTACAGGGTGCAGAGTAACAGGGTTCTAATGAAGTCCTCTGGGTGTGGCAGTACTCTATTAATAAAATAATAATGGCCTATTCACTTCAGTGAAGCTTCTCACACAAGCAGGGACTGGATTTAAAACATAAGCCACAGTCTTATAAAATTCATTCCATTTCTAGAGCTTGATTCTTCTTGATTTACCTCCAAGAATCTCAAAGCCAGATCTCGACCCAACACAGAGCTCTTGGTGCAGTGTTGGGTCATTACTGGACCCTACAGCAGTGGTGAATTGCTGTGGCAGATCTCCGTTGTAACATGTTTCTCCCCATCCCCCTCCATGTCTAACATTCTCTCCTTGCTCCCTGCACTGGGGTTGGGTGCGTGGAGGTGCAAGCCCCAGTGACTGTGTAGATGTACCAGCAGGCTTCTCTACTCTAGGAGGATTCCCTGCTGTGCATTTGGAGTGGTTTTCCAGTTTTTTTACATGAGCCAAATGGTGAGAGCAGATGTGATGCAGTTTCAAAATCTGTTCCACTACTTTTAAATCCGGACCTCAAGTGCTAACACAGTTCCTTTCTCACATGTCAGTATTCATCCGAGATCTGCTCATTTTTTTGTCTAGTGGTTATTTCTCCAGCCAGATTTTCACAATGCCCATAAGTATTCTCAACATAAAAACCAACCATTGTTAGGCAAATTCTATAAAAGCTATTCAGCACAAAGAAGAACAAGAATTAAATAGACAAACTTGAGCTGGTTGGAAGATGGAATTGCCATTCCATAGGAAATTCAAATTTTTAACAAAAGCTAACAGAAATGAGCAAAAGGAAGTGTTTCTTCACACAGTGTACAATCAACCTGTGGAACTCCTTTCCAAAGGATGTTATGAAGGCCAGAACTATAACAGGATTACAAAAAGAACTAGGTAAATTCATGGAGGATAGGTCCATCAGTGGCAGGGTGCAAAACCATGTTCTGAAGTATCCCTAGCCTCTGGTTGCCAGAAGCTGGGAATGAGCAACAGAGGATGGATCACCTTTTCTGTTCATTCCCTCAGAAACACCTGGCATGACCACTGCCAGAAGACAGGATACTGGGCTAGCTAGACCAGTGGTCTGATTCATTATGGCTGTTCTTATGTTCTAATAGTTTTATTCTGAATTTAATCTGGAAACATCAGATAAATTCATTAAATTTCAAGATTAATGTTGAAATAGAAAATATGATGGTATATATAATACAGTACTATAAGTAATTGTAATATATGTCTAAACAAAATGAATCAAGATGATAAAATTGAAACTAAACATTTTACTTTATCAAAATGTTTTGATGTTATTAAAATGAAACATTGACTTTCTCCTGTTGAAAATTTAATAAAAACTGACACATTCCTAGAAAATATTTTTATTTCAATGAAACTGCATTTTCTGACCGAAATCTCTTTCATCAAAAATGTTTCAACTAGTTCTGCTGAGGACAATAATAGATAATACCACAAGCTACTACACTTCACTGCTAATGCATTAATCACTTGGAGAACTGTGCTCACATACTCTATGCTGATCATAATACTGATACTAATACTAATACTGATCATAAATAGCAATTACTATTATAGATGGGTGAACTATTTGTAACAAAAATGTTACTGAGAATGACATATATTAAAAATCATAAGATGTTCACAAAATGAAAATCAATTGAATAAAATGTCTAGATTTTTTCAGAAAGACTGGCTCTGCTGACATTGGGACAACTTGCAACTATGGGAGTTGAAATCAGCTTTCTGAGAACCATTGTCATATTTTGACATAGAAGAGAATCTCGCTTTCAGTGCTCTGATGATGAACCGAAAGCCATAAAATACACAAGAGAAAAACTAAAATTATTGAGTCATGAGAAATACCAGTATAGGCTATGCTACAAATTTTGTTTAGCTTTATGTACATGAAGTTAAATGTTGTTAGAAACCCTGGGGTGTTTTTTGTCTTCTTCTGCAGCATGGGGCACAGGTCACTTGCAGGTCTAAACTAGTGTAAATGGAGGATTTTCTGTAACTTGATGTCTTTAAGTGATGATTTGCCAAAAAATTAGTATCTTCATAGAGTGTCTATACTGCAGCTGGCAGTGTGCTTGCCAACAAACAAGGACAGACAGGAAGACTAACAGGTGCTAGCTCTAGCCAGGGGTTGAACCAGGTGATGGCTTGAACTATCCATCAAGGGTCTGGGTGGGTTTGTACACAGGCAATTATCCTACGATGCCCCACATGGTATCGCCGGCTACATTGCTATTTTTAGCACAATGGCTAAAGCAGAGCTTGTGTGTGTCTGTCTAGTGCTCTGAGAAGCGCACACACAGCTGCATAATCTAAGAAGAGACTAGTTATTTCACATCACATTACCACAGAAACCAGTTGGATAAACTTTCCTGAAACCTTTTTTTAGCTTTATAGCTTGGGGAGAGTCAACACATGTCTCCTACCTGCTCTGGGAAGTATGATCCCAGCTGGAGTGTAGGGTATGTCTACACTTGAAAAGTTAAGTCGACTTGTTAAGTTGACTTAACAAGTTCACTTAACTTTTCAAGTGTAGACACAGCGGAGAGCCACAGCTCCCTGCTGAGAAGGGAGCTGCAGGTCCCTTCTGTCAGGAAGCCTTGGGTCCCTTCTTGCCGAGGCCCCCGCAGGTCCTGAAGAGAAGGGAGCACAGGCTCCCTTTTCCCCAGAAAGCCGCAGCTCCCTTTTCGGCAGAGAGCCACAATTCGCTTCTTGCCAGGGAGTCAGACCAGAGCTGGGGCTCCCTCCGGGGACAAGGGAGCCACAGGTGGTTCCCTTGTCCCCAGGGGGAGCTGCAGCTCCCTTCTGCCAGGGAGCCGTGGCTCACTTGTCCCCAGCCCTAGGTCGACTTTTATAATTAAGTTGACATAGGGCAGCCACACCAGCTTTAGGTTGACTTAACAAATTGACTTAGGCGATAAGTCGACCTAAAGACCGGTAGTTATTAAGTGGACTTAAGGAAGCCCTTAAGTCAACTTAATGAAAGTCAGGTGTGAACGTGGCGTTATTTAGGTCGACTTAAGCTTCCTTAAGTCGACCTAAATTACTAGTGTAGACATACCCTTAGAGACTTTCCATGGTAATTTTAAAAAGCCATATCACTTTATCCAATTAATAAATGTATTAAAAGACAATTTAATAATTTAAAACATTTTCTGGTCAAGACATAGAAACAAAGTTCTGGCCCAATTCTCACTCAGCCTCCAGAAGGGTAGCCATGTTAGTCTACTTCAGCAAAACAAACAAGGAGTCCTGTGGCACGTACAAAGACTAACAAATTTATTAAGGCATAAGCTTTTTGTGGATTCACATTCTGCCCACCCAAATTTCTCTTATATACGCAACCAATGACAGTTTCCTTTCAATACAATATGAAATAACTCTGCATTCTTCCCAAGCAGCCAAAGCACTTAATTGGGTAGAATGGAGAAAAATTAAGATTCACCTTCTTAATGTTTTGTAGCTAGGAAATAGCTTTTTGATTCTGGATGCTTGGCTAATTCGTTAATTAATGGCCCAGACCAATCTGTGAAGCAAGTAATTTTAAAATATTCTGGAAAGGAAAGAACTCAGGCCATCCAAATCCAGCCACAGAGCTGTCTGATTAAGGAACTATAATAGTGACAACTTCACCAATCTGCAGATTTTTTATAATCTAATACAGCGGTTCTCAACTACTGTTTCAGGACACAAAGGTGTGTCATGAAGAGCTTGGAGGTGTGTTGCAGAAAACTGGCAGCTCAGCTTGGAGCCAGCTTGGGGCTCCTGCCACCCCCACTCCCTGTGGCCCTCAACAGCCCACTTATGCTGCACAACACAGGCAGCAGCCAGAGCCAGATGAGTAAAGGGACTTAGGGGCTGTAACCCAGAGATCCTGGCCTGGGGGGGCACCACCTGCCCCACAAAAATAAACTTGGTCCCATCAAACCAGACCACCTGGGCACCAGCGCACTTGCTTGACTTTACCTTCACCCAGGTTCCGTAGTGCTGCAGCTTCCAGGGCGCCGCAGCCTCCCAAGCGCTCCCAGCCCAAGTGCCAGTACCAGCGCCACCAGCAGATTGTAGTTTGTTATGCATAGAATCATAGAATCATAGAGCTGGAAGGGAACTCACGAGGTCATCTAGTCCAACCTCCTGCTAAAAGCAGGACCACTCCCACTAAATTACCCCAGCCAGGGTTTTGTCTAACCGGGCCTTAAATGTTTCCAAAGATGGAGATTCCACCACCTCCCTAGGTAACCCATTCCAATGCTTCACCACCCTCCTAGTGAGAAAGTTTTTCCTAATATCCAACCTCCATCTCCCCACCTACAACTTGAAACCATTGCTCCTTGTTCTGTCTTCTGTTACTACTGACAACAGCCTAGTTCCCTCCTCTTTGGAGCACCCCTTCCCTGAAGGAGAACATCATCTGTCAGGTGTGTCACAATGTAAAAAAGGTCAAGAACCACTGATCTAATCCCTGTAGAAAGGCATCTTGGGCAAGGATTTGTAGAAATCAGACACTTCACCTCACAATCTGCGTGGCAGAGGCAAGAAATGTGATATAGTACACTTGAGTACTGTCATTTTCTCTGGAAGGTTCAGCCTTTGTGAGTAGGTCCAAGGGGAGATAGACTTGCCTGAACAGTGTCATGCACTTGTCAGCCTGCACTGATCAAGGAAGATGATGTGTTGACCAAAATAACCTATCCACCTCAAGAATGCAGCTGAAGAGGGTTCATTTCACAGTAGGCTGAGAATGGTCAGCATGTTGTGCTCCTGCTTTTATCTAGGCCTACTCTACACTGGAAGGGTAGGTCAATGGGAGATACACAATCTGCTTCCGCGGACACCTACTCATCACGGTGTCTTTACTAGGCGACATCGATTTGAAGCACCCTCTGGTTGACGCAGCCTTACTCCACTTGAAAGAGTGGAGTTATTGCGTTGAACAGAGAGCATTTCCGGGATCGACTGAGCGGATCTACACTACAATTTTTTCAATCTAGACAAGGCCCTAGTCTCCACCTTCCCACAAAGATGCCCAGCCAGTCTCCCTGGCTATGTCTACACCAGGAAAAGTTAAGTCGACTTTGTTAAGTCGACTTAATAAGGTTGACTTTAAGTAGACTTAAAATCGACCTTATTAAGTAGACTTAACAGAGTTGCTACTCTTAAGTCGACTTTATTAAATCAACTTAACATTGGACATAGCTGTCCACGTTGGCATTAAGTCGACTTAACAAAGTCGACTTAGGGGCTACTCCCCATCCACACTGGCCTTAAATCGACTTAAGGAGTCGACTTAAAGCTTAAGTTGACCTAAAGAGGGGTAGTTATTAAGTTGACTTAAGCTTTCATTAAGTCGACTTAAGGAATTTCTTAAGTAGATTTAATGAAAGTCCAGTGTGAACATGGAGTAATTTAGGTCGACTTAAGCGTCCTTAAGTCGACCTAAATTGCTAGTGTAGACATAGCCCCTGATCTGCTCCTGACTGAGGAAAGCTGGCCTTTATAAACTAAATGTTTTTGTTAGTAAATCATTGTTCTTATGATTGCTGTACTACATGTCCCAGAATCCCTGTTTTGGCAGAAACTTCTTCACAGGAACAAACTAAACTGGACATTCTGAAAGACCCAAACCCCTCATGTGTCATGCACATTATTGGATGGACAGTGAAAGATAAAATTAACATCAAGGGATTTCTCCCATCTATGTGGTGCAGTAACACCTTTTTATTGTCACTATGAAATGGAAATCATTTGTTGTAACAGTACTTTGCTCTTCGTCTTCTATTTGGGGATCTCAAAGTTTTACAGACATTGGGGATTAACATATGTTAATCCTATGTTTTAGGAAAGTATTATTATTCTCATTTCATAGATGGGGAACATTATAGGACATAATACTGAAAACATTACAGTGCTATTATACAAATCACTGGCATACCATGGCCTGGAATGTTGTTTTTGGTTCTGAGCACCTTATTTTATGAAATAAAATAAAATAACAGTAATACAAAGTGCTCCAGAGACAGGCCAAAAATGACTATTGGCATAAAGAGATTGAAATTATTGGGATTGTTTAGTTCAGAAAGGATATAAGAAAGAGAGGAACATGAACAAGTTATACAATATAATGAATGGTATACAGAAGGCTTACTCCTCATATAATGGAAGAGCAAGAGACATTCAATTAAACTAAAAAAAATAACAAACTTTAAAACTGATTAAAGAATTTAGAAAATATTCAACACGTAATTAATATGTAGAATGAATTGCCATAAAATAGCACTGAGGTCAAGAATTTAGTTGGATTCAAACAAGATTGGACATTTATATGGATAATGAGAACCACCACAATTACACTGGTTAGGATTTTTAAATGTTGTATGGGGTGCAAATCTGCATACTTTGGGGAATAAACCAACCACTGAATGTAGGTGTTAGGAAGAACTGCACATATGGACAGGTTATTCCATAATGGGGGTGTTACCCCCACTGGCTGGAAGCTCCAGAAGGGAAAGAGCTTTCTATTCCCTCTCTTGGTGGAAAGAGAAGAGTGGTGCCATAGATAGCTTCATTTGCCTAGGCTACCTACTCACAATTCCATTAGTGGCATTTGGGAAGTAACTACAACTATATATGTGAATTTGGATTTCTGAGGGGTAGTGGGCGCCCAGAAAAACTTGTCGGGGGCAAGGAAAGTCTGGATCCTATTTTCTGGTGAAGATTTTCTTTCAAAGCAGCCAGGACTCTGCTCAAAAGGGCTAAGTGCTGCTGCCTCCCATTCTGTAAGGCCTTCACTGCAAGAAACAATGTGCACTGATGCTGCTGCTGCAAGAGATGGTGCAGAAGGCTCTGTGGCGAGAAACAATACAGGTGGCCGCAGCTGAGCTGCTGACCTTGCATACCTAGCACTTTAATAAAGCTGAATCACTAAGCTAGGTTAGGAAGTGGGGCCTTCAGGTGGGACAAGCAAACAGCTCCCGTGGCACTGGAGACAGCCCCGAGAAGGGACACTTGGACTATTGCTACACACTGATCCAAACCATAAGTGGAGTTGGATGGACAGGTGAGATGATGCAGTCAAGGTGCTATCACCTGTGGGATATTTTCAGCAGCAAGCAGGAAGGCAATGAGATGGATGACTGACCTGACAAATTCCAAAGGGATAGGCGTGTTAATCTATTGTAGAAAAACAACAGAGTCCTGTGGCACTTTTAAAGACTAACAGATTTACAGATTTATTTATTGCATGAGCTTTCATGGGAGAAAATCCCAAGCATCTGATGAAGTGGGATTTTCTCCCACGAAAGCTCATGCAATAAATAAATCTGACCTGACAAAGAAACTGGAAGCAGAAGAGAAGGTTTATTTTGCTCTTATGTAAATGTTGTGTTGCTTTGTTCCCCTTTTCCTAATAGAGATTTACCTGTTTCTATAGTGTCTTGGTGACCTGCAAGTGGGGAAGTTTTGTCTCTTAAGGTAGTTTTTCCAGATTTCTGGATTGGGGCTCAAGCCATTTTAGTTATTTGTCAAGAGGGAATCTAGATATGTTGCAGCCAGCCATTCTTGTTGCCATTAACCACCTGGCAAAAGTCTTGCACAGGATTCTTATATCTGACAATAGCCATGGTGAAAGACAGGATACTGGACTAGATGGACCAGGGATAAAATTCTGTACTCCAGTGAAAAAGTAAAGCAAATAGAGGTTATGTGACTTGCACAAAGTCACAGGGGATGTCTGTTTCAGGGGCAGCAATAGAACCCAGATGTCTTTCTTTTTCATGAAGAAATGGCCTGACAATGCTTTTATATTTGGGGAAGGGAAAGACATGGTATCACTTACAGTCAGAAAGCTCCATTTGCATCCATACACTTGATCCCATAAGATACAGAGGTGAGGCGACAATGGAAAACAACCATTTTTAACATTTTTGCCCAATAACAAATTATGACTATTTATTATGTGTATTGAGGTAGCACATATGATCCACAGTTGGGGATCAGTGCCTCACTGTGCTAGGTGCTGTATAAACAGAGAACAAAATGGTCGTCTCTCCACCAAAAAGCTTGCAATCTGCATAACTGATCATAAATATCTAAACTGTGTCAGTCAGTTTCATAGAGACCAAGAGATGAGGAGATATCTTTTTATCATTTTAATAAAAGATATTATCTCACCCACTTTATCTCTCTAATACCCTGGCACTCACACGACTATCACAACATTGCATGCAGTTTTTTCATGACTGTTTTGCAGAATACAATCAAATTTGCTCCACTTAGAATATGTCAAATATTATAATATTAGAAAACAGTAGAAATGTGTAAAAAAATTAGATTATGGCATCCTCTTTTGAGATGGTTATTTGCAAATGGTCAGCGTATGCATGACCAAGAAACAGTGAACTTTCCATGACATCAGCATGAAATCCAAATCTCCACCTTGTACAGACAGAACAAATTCGAGTAGGCATTGTAGCATCACAAAAGGCCAGTCAAATTACATTCTCTACCTCTAACCAAGGAATGAAATTATTTCCTACCATTCAAAGCAATACAGAATATTGGTGTACACTGGGTTAAGCCTTGGTGTCATGAGTTGGGTGTAACTGCCGCTTTTCATTTAGGATGAATGTAAAGGAGTGACTGACATAATAGCAGTTTGAAATCCAAAACTCAGGCAATGAAAGGTTGCACAGAAATTTGAACTCTCTGTGTGTGTGCATGTGAAAGAGAAAGAGAGAGAGATGTAAAGAGGGGTCTTTTATGTCTGGTGTATATTCTTTGTAAATAAACAAGGCTGCATCAAAGAAGAAATATGAAGGTATTATCAGTTTCTCCTCCTACCTAGAACAACCCACAACACCCTGAATTTGGCTAGCCACTTGGGTCATAAGGGGGAAACAATATCAAAGAAGTTGTTTCCACTTTACTCCTTACAACTGACAGCTCCAATTACAATTTAAACAAATTATAAACATATTATACCTGGAAAATGTTTTTTTGGAATATAAACTTGGGTCCATAGAACTGAATTATCATTACAAGCAGTAACCAGCAAAATAAAGTGCTTCTGAAAAAACTAGTTTGCCACTATGCCTGAATTCTTACTGAAGTTTCATTTCCTGTCAGTAAGCCTAGAAGAATTTACAGGAATGAATACAGAACTGAAATCACTAATGTACATACCCACTGGCTGTATCACAGAATGAAACCACAAAATACAAAAAAAAATCTTTCATGGTCATAAAAACATTTGATAGTTATTAGAAAATGAGTTGGCTAATCTGTAGGAGTAACTTCTGCCCACTTGTGAAAGTGGATGCTCCTGCCAAAAGGGGAAATTATTTCATGCTACCTCAGCCGGGAAAACAAAAGTGAAAAGAATGAACATCACTGCACATATTCCCAAGACATGCAATGATGCATATTATCCAAGTGCTGTAAAAACAAAAACAAAACAAAAAATGTTGCAAGACATTAATATATTCCAGTTATGTAACAGAAAATAATCTAGCTGTATGTAAATTAGGAGATATTTGTGTATAATTTATATTAGACTGTTTCAATATTAACACCTCAACATTAGAACTGGTTGATAATTTGATAAATTATCAAACTTGATAAATTGTCAACATTTTTTCACCAGAATTTTGATTCTAAAAAAGAGTGATAATTAATGTAATCTTTGAACTGTTTTTGACTAATTATAGGCAACATCTGCCAACAAGTTACTACACAGCAGTATCTGAAACACCAGTTGTTTCTTGTGCTTAGAAAAAACATGTTTTATGGTATCTAGTGGCAAATGTTGATTTTTAAAGTCTTGGTGGCTGTAAATGTCATACTTAGACTTCTCATGAAAAAAGATTTTACTGTATGGCACATAAACAGTGCAACTACTATGTGGTAAACGCATAAAGCAATATTTATTTGAATGACTTCTGTTAGTATTAGACTCTATGAATATTTCCTTCCATTTTATCTCCAACGGTTTAAGTCATGCTAAACGTCCTCATAATCACAAGACTGTAGTTCAGGATAGCAGGGTGTCGTGGACTCTGCCCTCTCACGGGCCCTCCGGTGGGGAAAGTCTGACAAGCACGAGCAAGGAGGGGGTCTCCACGACCTTACAAAGTCAATAAACACCACCCTTTGGATCAGGGCAGCACGGCCTAGCGGCCACAGAGTCAACATAAAGGCCCTCGGGGCAGGGCAGCATAGAGTCGTCATGGGCACACAGCACCCGGGTAGGGGGGCTCAGGCCCTCCCGCTCCACTGAGCCCCAGCTCAGGGCACTATCATTGCTGGGGTTCTGGCACCCAGCCAGCAGGGATCCACACCAAAACACGCTGGCTCTCAGCTGTACCACCCCCGGCTCCACAACCTAGGCCCTCTGGGGTATTTCCTACGTGAGCAGGGAGTTGTCCTCTGATGTGATCCCAGTCCGTGCCTGCTCACCTCTGATGTGGGCTGATAGCTGCTTCTCTGGAGGTTCCTGGGGTCCACCAGCTGTAGTCAGCGCCTGGGGGTCAGTCTCGGGGCAGCTGCCGTGGTGTCGTTGCTCCTGCTTCCTCCAGGGTTGGTCTCTCCCACCACCTGGGGCTGATTCCACTCCGTGTCTGGAGCTTCCAGCACAGGTCCTCCCTCTTTGCTGGTCAGCCCTGACTGAGCTGCGCTGCTCCCATTTATGCTGGGGCAGCAGTCTGAGTATGCCCAGCAGGGTTTAAGGGGCGGGGCTTCCACCACCCATAGGGTTTGCTGGGCTTCTTTTGCTAAGTTTCCTAAGATCACCCCGTCACACAGCGATATCATCATCACCTTGTACCTTTGCCAGTAAACAATATCTAATAATTTATTTTCCCCATATGCTTTTTCAGCAGGGTTATTACATGATGGGGTTGGATGACCCAATTAAAATATTAGTAAGAATGAAATCATATTTTCTATCCACATTCAAAATTAACTTGAGTAACAATTGAAGGAAATACTGGGTATCATCTGAGAGTCACAAAATTTCTGGTCATCCAGATTTTAGTAGATTCTGAAATTTCAAATAACTGTTAAAAATTTAGTAGCTTTAGTTATACATCCAGGAACAAAGAATGAAAGCCACGCTTACTGGAAGGGGGTGTTTAATCTGGGAGGCAGTGACTCTGAGGCTAAGTCTATACTGACAGCAGCAAATTCGCGGCCACCAGTTCAATTTTCCAGATTCAACTGAGTGGTCAGTCAAGACCCACTCAATTGATCTGAAATATGGCTTAGTAACTCTAGCCCCATAAGAAGAGTAGCACTGAGTCAAAAGGACGGCGTTTTCCTTCAACTTAGTGCAGTGGAGAAAGGGAGGTAAGTGAGCATTAGAGAGTCAAAGGGAGATACGTAAGTTGTTTTATGTAGCTTGCGTATCTCCGTTTGACCACTGCCGAAAATAGTGGCAAGTGTAGACCAAGCCTGAAAAAGACTTGAGGGTCATGGTGCATAATCATTTGAGCATGAGCTCTCAGTGTGATGCTGAGGCCAAAGGGCTTTAGTGATCCTTGAATATATCAACAGGGAAACATGGAGTAGAAGTAGGGAAGTTATATATTACATCTGTATTTAGCACTGCTGAAACTGCTACTGGAATACAGTGTCCAGTTCCAGTGTTGACAGTTCTGAAGGATGTTGATCATTTGGAGACAGTTCATAGAAGAACTACACAAATGATTAACGGATTGGAATTACACTTCATGGTGTAATGGTATAGGAGCTTAATCTACTTAGTTTAACAAAGAGCAAGTTAAGTGATGACTTGATCATAGTCTAAAAAGTACCTACATGAAGAACAAAATTTTGATAATGTGCTCTTCAGCCTAGTAGATAAAGGTTTAACAAGAGCCAATAGTTTGATGTTGAAGCTAGATCTTTTCAGAGTGGAATTAAGGTGCATATTTTTAATAATTAGAGTGTTTAACCATTGGAACAATTTACCAAGGATTGTGCTAGATTCTCTATCAATGACAATTTTTAAATCAGCATTTTTTTTCTAAAAGATATAATATGAACTAAGTGTAGTTTTATGGCCTGTGTAATACAGGACATTGGATTAGATGATTACAGTGGTTCCTGTGAATTCTTTGTAATGACTTCATTGATTCTTTTAAATGTTTTTTATTGAACTCCAAAAACAGAGCAGAGTAGAAATCAAAATAAGTAAAACCTTCCTTGATGTAATATTAAATACATGGAAATTGATTTCGCTTTATGACTTTTTAAATATATTCTGAAACTTATTGAGAAAAATGCATTTTAATAAAATATTGAAAAACGTCAAAGCATTATATAATTATATTAGGAATTACAGATGTTTCAGATCTTTATCTTTCAAGAATCTTTAAAAAACATTATGAATTACTACTTATTTCAATTATTGTTGCATCATTACTTTCTCATGCTATTCAGAATCTTAAATTTCCAATTCTAAAGTTTCTAGTTCATGTAAATGTTTGACAAAGGTTTTGAAATCAGCTTCTGTAGAATCCCTTTGTATCTGTAGAATATTGATTAGGTTTTGTTTTTAACTATTATTAGGTTTCATTCTAACTTAAATAAAAATCTTTTCAACCTATTGCATGTCAAGGCATAGTTCTCATTAGCCCAGGTGTCATTCTGCAAGGCTGGGTAAAGAATGTGCCTTTTATAAGCAGCTATCAAGTTCTAGGAATCCAGAAATATGTTTGTTCTTTTCCCTCACCCCTGGCATTCTCTGCTTTCCATTTCTTTTGGACCTAATAGCAATGACTAAAATAAATCTCACTATGCAATATTAAAAGCAAGCCTGTGCCACATATAAAAACTGGAAAGTGTTCTTCAAATCAGCGGTCCAAACTGAAAATAATTTTCTATAACTTCCAGGGTCTAAGCACAAAATTCTGCACTCAACATAAATTATTAATATTCACTCAACTTTCATTTACATTAACTAGACTTATTAAATAACCAGTGGCTGAATTCACTCTAAACCCTATTGTATAACTGCTATCTTCCTTTTCTATTGGAAGCCACCACCGTATCACTTACTTTCACCCAGCGCAAAAGACAGCTGGAACCAAAATGACTGTTCTTAAAAGAAAATATTCTCCAGATGAATCTGCTTTGCTAATAAACACAGGGTTTTTCCTGAAGGTAGTTAATACCTATTCAAATGCTAAATTGTATTAATCATTTGTCTTGATCTTATGTGTTAGCATTCATGTACAAATATATTACCAGCACAATGCAAATATTGACCCAACTCTGCTCTTGGCAACACTAGTGTAAATGAGATCAGAATTAGACTCCATTTTGTTTTGGACTTGATATTTACTTAGATTTTTGTAGCAGAATGGTGTCTAAGACTATGGAATGGGCTACCTAGGGAGGTGGTAGAATCTCCATCTTTGGAGATTTTTATGGCCCGGTTAGACAAAACCCTGGCTGGGGTGATTTAGTGGGAGTGGTCCTGCTTTTTAGCAGGGGGTTGGACTAGATGACCTCATGAGGTCCCTTCCATCCCTATGATTCTATGATTCTATCCCATGTTGGGATGCTGTGCTGTTAGAATCTTTACAGATAGATACGTTTTTGCTTCAGGTAATGATAATCCAGGTAATTGCCAACTGCTTATGTAGCTCTAGCCTGATTTTTCTATCTAAAGTAACAGAGTGGATTACCTAAACTCTGATAATGACTCAGGCCCAGATCAAAGCCAAGTTATAGGCAGCCATGCAGTGGCATAATAGTAAGTAAAGCTGCCACCCCAACTCTCACATAGGCTCTCCAGAATAATGCTCTGGGTACCGAGGACAGAGCAGGCTACATGGTCTACTTCCTGAGAGTCGCCCTGTGCTCCATAAGCAAGTTGACAAAGATGGGCAGAATCTTGATTACGGTCACATAGATCAAATGCACTCCACAGAGCAGAGTCTGGTTGGGAGATGTAATCTACCTGATAAGGGGCAACAGGATATTATTTCTTTCTGGATCAAGTGTGGGGCAGGGAAGGATTTAGAACTACACCAGGCTTTGCCTAAACACACAATCTGGTTCTGAACAACCATAACAAAACACCACTACCATGACTGGATGATCCCCAAATGCAAAGAATAATAAAAATTATCTTCAGTTTCCCATCAAATTAGACAAACTGTGAAATGGCATCTTCTGGGAATCTCTCAGCACTAATTAGATTTTCTTTAAGGTCACATCTTTCTTAAATCCTTTACTGAGGCCTCCTTATGACACTGGAGAAAAACTGAATTTAGAGACATTGTACAATAGGTCATTATTAACGATGGACAAACTAGAGAAGCTTATTTACTCCAATATTTAAATAATTAGCCAAACCTTTTGGCTGGATTTTCATGGCAAAAGAATGTATTAGAAATTTT
This sequence comes from Pelusios castaneus, assembly GCA_007922175.1. Classification (NCBI taxonomy): domain Eukaryota; kingdom Metazoa; phylum Chordata; order Testudines; family Pelomedusidae; genus Pelusios; species Pelusios castaneus. The sequence goes on from ML685862.1 coordinate 7,656,588, forward strand.
CCAGAACTTCCACCTTTCGGTCAGGCTGGAAATACCTTATGACCAGCACTTACTTGAACTTTGTACATATCTGAAAGCGCAAGTTCAAATCGGTACAATAATTTTTGTACAGTTTTACAATAATATTGTACAAATAATAATTAGATGTAATAATAAATAATATATTAATATATTGAGATGATAAATAATATTGTAGAAATAATTTGCACAATATTTTTTTTAAAAAATCATTTAATATTCCCCCATCCCACACATATACACACTCCCCTTTACAAAGTTTTCTGCCTCTCTCTTTATATAGCTATAGTGAGCTATCAAACTTTGTGGAAATGGGTGTTAGCACCTCACCTCCTTTTCAATGTCTGTCTAGCCATCTCTGTTAGAATTTTCTTGCTCAGAAAACTAAAAAGGACGATGAACACTAGTTTCTTTCTTAGCCCTACCTTCATTTTCCTATTCTACACCAAGACAGAGGAAAAAGGACTTGCAAGTAGCTTCTTCTTCCAGACAAGCTAAATTTCTTCAGCAGCCACACACAGAATGCCTGTAGAAGCCTTTTTGTGGCAACTGGGAGTCTTTACATTTCATTTTCCTATCCCTTTATTTAGCATATATGGTAGTGTGGCTTATTCATGTATTCTGTCATAATTCTTAGTCATTCATGTTTTCAGCAAAGCACTTAAGCATATGCAATCACATCCCTATTTAGCAAATCACCTAGACACATGTTTAACTTTAAGTAGGTGAGAAATTCAATGTAGTCAATGAAATTTAAGCAAGTGTTTTTCTGAATGGGACCCTAAATTCAAATAATGAATGTTGTTATATTTTATAGAAGTATAGAAAGTATGAATTTGCTATTGAACAATGCATCAAGAATGTCTGCATTTTAATGTGAATATGGTGCTGTAGGGAACCAGTCAAAGCAGATGAATGCTAATAGGGTTTCCATTGATATGTGTCGAAGCTTAGTATTAAGACAAATTGTGAATAAGTTAAATATAATGGTCAAGCTCTTCTAAAGGGACTAGTGATTTTGGATGTCTCAGTCTTTAGTTCGTGTAAATTTAGACACCTTAAAAGGGCCTAATATTAGAGAGATGGATGCTCAATATTTCAAAACAATTTGGCCTCTTTTATAGGTGTCTGTAGTTGGGCACGCAGAAACACTTTTGAAACACTTTTGAAACTTCAGGCCAACATAAATAACGTGTTTGTTTGTTTTTTTCCTGAATAGAGTGTGAAATTTCCACTTGAAATTGTATTTCCAGGTGAAAATGTATTGTATGGTTTCTGCTTCTGGCCAATTTTAGAGGTCATTTTTTGAGATTTCATTATAATTAATTTATATACCAAGGCCCCTGTCCTGCAAAAGATTTATGCATGTGCTTATCTCTAAGCATGTGAGGAGTCTGAATGACCTCAGTAGAACTGCCCATGTGCTTAAAGTTAAGCCTGTGCATAGCATAAGTCTGCAGGATTGAGGTCTAACTAAGAATATTAGAATTCATACAATTTGACACATTGCTTAATGTTTTTAGGTTTAACTTTTTTTGCATTCTTTCACAGCTTTTTTATAAGTAGAAAAGCATTGCCAATTTTCAAGATTTACCTGTGGGAATATTAAATTGATTTCCAGATATGAAAAAGGCATCAATTTTTGTAATGTGTACTATAGTATTTATGGGCCATGTGAGTTCCAAAGGTTTAAAGTCTTAAGACCTTTTAATTAAAATAGCACTAAAGAAATTTGATCAGACTTTTTAAGAATAGCAAAAGATATGAGGATTGTGTTTTGTGCTCTCTCTTTCTCTCTTTTTCATATCGTACTTGTCTATTGTGATTAAAAACACCTGTAGAACATTAGATTATTAAAAAGATGGTGTAATCTACACAGTATTCTTAAAACAAAATATGTGTACTTGAATGTTTGCAGTACTGAGAGAAGTATGTAGCTGTGTAGGTGAAAAGTACCTGTGGGTAGGGGCATCCTGTGCAAGAAGCTCCAGTTTCAAGAACAGAAAGTAGTGAGTAAGGAAAGACAATTAGGGAAATGATACCAAAAGAAACAAGGGTTATTCATTTTTAGACCTGCTTTAAATCCAGATTCAAGCACCTAGAGGCCCTGATTTTCAGAAGCAATGAGCACTCACAAAGCTTATTTTAATCAACAGGAGCTACAAGTGCTTCAACACATTTGAAAAATAGACAACTTTTATTTAAGTGCTTAAATCTGTATTTAGGAGCCTAACTTTAGGTTATCAGTTTTGAACATTTCAGCCACACCCAATCCAGTTTTCATTTAAGTCAAAAGAGAGATTTTCCACTGATTTCACCAAGAGCTGGGTGCTCTTCTAAAATTTATGATCTAGGAATTATTTGGGGAGGGGGAGAGTCTATGATGTGCAGTATACAGCAGGTCAGACTAGGTGATTACAGTGATCCCTTTAGAATCCCTTTGAATCCATGAATCTCTGAGCCAGATTAGATCCTGAAGTGACATTTTAAGTCTAATTTTCAATTAATTTGTGCCCACAGCAACCTAAATTTGTGCATGTGAATGAAAGTATGACAATGCTCCTGTTGAAATCAATGGCAAAACTTCCACAGACTCGCAGTGAAGTACAGGTAGGACTTTTGTATTTAAATGCCCATTGTGTATATGTAAGTATATATGTATAAATGTATAGTTACAACTATGTATAAATCCTTATCTGCATATGCAAATGAGGATTTTGTCAATGGTTGGTTACAACCTCTTTTGAAAATACCAGACTGCCCTTTGAGCATTATAATCAACGTTTAATCTATTTCTTTAAAGAATTACCCCCAAACACAATTAATCAAATATTTAATGCAAAGAAAAGCAGCTACACTTTACACTGTGAATGGCCCCATGAACGCTGCTCTTGTAAAAATACAGCAGTGCTAAATGCTTCCAAATCATATAATTTGATAATTTATCTGTTCCTTAAAAATTAAAAATCTGTTCAGTGTACATAAGACTGAATTTCTGCTAACTTTCTACCTATCTCCAGTGTTCCTGAAGGAAGAATGGAGAAATCAAGCCTAAATGTATACAATGAGAAATTATTTGCAGCAGCAAAAACTACTGTATAATATTCGTAAATATCTGTCCTACTTTTTGTTCACTCAAGTTGTGATGACCTACTAACAACATTCTCCTAATGAATCTCCAATATTACTTTCTGGAGCATCTAGATGTTCTTCAAAAATCTTCCATCCAAGTACTCAACCATCCTGCATTGACCCTGAATACCTTATAAGATCAGATGAGGTTAGGCTGCAGGCCATTTTACCACTGTATGTGTCATTGGCAAAGATCTAGTTATGCTGATAAGGCCAATTGGTGAGGCATCATATATTCAAGGCTTTGATGCGTTCCCTCATGCTCTCTCTATTTCCTGGGACATAATCTAAAATTAATTGAGTCTGCTTGTTCACCTAGAGTAAAACGTACCATGTTTGATCAAGATAACCTCACTTATAATTGTGTCTGCAGGCAAAATAAGATATATGGATCAAAAAACTCAGCTTAATGACAGATCATTATTCATCATAGCATCTTCTCCATCCACCTACTCTCTATTTATTAAATACTTAACTTCCTGACTGTAGTAAAAATGTTAAATGAAGAATTATAACAGGTTTTTAAATCAAATTTAGCCAATTTAATAGCTATTTCTGAACAAATTATCTCTTTAGCAGCATTAGCTGCTTACAGCTGTCCCAAAATAAAACAAATACATTTCCCATTCCCTAATAAATGTCATTAGGAGCTATGACATGTCCATAGGCCAAGATAACCAGTGGAGAGAGCAGCTATTGTCCCAAAATGAAGAGGACAAGTTTTCCTGTCCATATACATATATCTCATGCTCTGGTTCTGAGCAGATGGAGCTGTTGGCAAGTAAGAAGGAGAACACAGCAGTAATGAGTGACTGGTGGAGAGCTGAGGGACTCAGAGAGAGAGAAAGGATGGGGCAAAGAAGGGGAGGCCAACCCAGTTCTCTTAGTCCATAGCTTTCCAAGCCTTAAGGCACCTATGAGCCCACAGTAACCTTATAGAGTGCCCTAAGTTCTTCCCCGGGTTTCCTCTGCTTCAGTCTATAGAAAACTCTTAGGCCTCCCACACTCCTTCCTCCCATAAAAATCCTTGCTACTCCAGGCTGCCCCAACTCTTTCCAATGTACTGGATCCCACTGGCTTTCCCCTCAGCCACCTCTGGCTCATTCAGCCCACAGCCCTATTATAGCTATTTTTTCCTCTCCAGTCCCCCTTTCTGAGGGGAATTAAGAAGGATAGAATCCTAACCCCTACACATTTCATAGGGACAGATTGTTTCACATCAAGAAACATCACACATACTGCTGCCCAAATCTGGCTGCTCTGAATAATTCCTTTTTGAAGTGTCATCTAATAATGCATCTGACGAAGTGGGCTATAGCCCACGAAAGCTTATGCTGAAGAAAATCTGTTAGTCTATAAGGTGCCACAGGACTCTCGTTGTTTTTATCTAATACTCTGGTGCTGTGAAGACTTTAAATGGGTTTACAGTTAAGGGAAACACACACTCTCCATTCCATCCCTAACGTTTTATTGCTGCACTTTGTGGGAGAATCCCACTAGTATAAATCTAATCAGTCCCAGTCCTTCTCTAATTTTACTATTGTTTATTTGCAATGTTATAGAGCACAGAGACCCACACAGAGATCAAAACCCCATTGTGCTAGGCACTGTACATACACACAGAGTAGCCAGTATTTTCACCCAAAGAGCTTCCATCTAAATAGACAAGACAGACAAAGATAGGAGAAAGGAAACACTATTAACCTCTTTCTACAGATAGGGAATTGAGACGTAGAGAGATTAAGTGATCTGTCCAAGGTCACCCCAAAAGTCTCTGGCCTTAACCACAAGACCAGCCTTCCTCTCAGAAAAAAAGTATAGACTTTTGTTTGTTCATACTGTTTTTTTACAGTATTTCCTTAAATACTTCTAGGACCTTTCAAGCATTCTCTCTGCATATAAAGTAGGAGTACCACATAAACATTTAGGATTCATAGCAATAGCAGGTAATAGTTAGAGCCCTGCACAGATACAAATATGTGGATCCACATCCAATCTGAATCCGCAAGAAATGGTCTGCAGATATCTGCATCACATTCACAGATTTGGAGGGTTCTGGTAATTGTTTTGTGGCAATAAATCTTTTTGAACAAATGAAAGCACTCTCTTATCATCAACAATGGCAAAGTCATTTCAGTAAATATGGTTCCATCCATCAGCCACAAGCAGTTCTCAGCAGTGTACTCCAAAATCACCTGTATGATGATACATTATAGGTAACCAAAAGATTAGTTTCTTTCAGGTGTGGCTTGGGTTGGGTGGGTCAAGTGCTACTCCTACCTTGTGGAAATGCGCCTTATTCAATAAATTGTGTGCTTTTTCCAGGAAAAAAAAAGACAACAGTTCACACCCAAGTTAAACAAATAAAAAAGGGAACATAGAAAATGTACCCAAGTATCTCATTTGGAGAGATCCAGATGCTTTCTGGCCCTGGTATTCTGACAGTGCAGCATAAATGGGCCGAACCACAGCATATAACATGACCCCTTATCATGGCTAAAAATAATCTGAAATATTTTTATTTATTTTAATATTGTGCATATTTTATGTGGAGTCTCTCTAGCTTGATATACATCAGTGTTCTATGTGAGGAGCAGTTTCTGAATTAGTTATTCTATTACTGTTAAACTTTACTAATAGAGTAGTAAGTGAAAAGCACAACCACATTATGCCCCCAAGAAAGACAGATTTGATTACATTAAATGTGGGTGCTCATACATCCTATTAGTGGTTTTTAGCTTACGGCGAGTTTTGATATCTTAATAAAAAAACACTTAGTCACAATTAAATGTCTCCAGTCTTTTCAATACAAAGGTTTAATTAATTACACTAAAATGGCACATCATGTCTCTATATTTCTAATTGTGCTGTGTACGGCCACTATGAAAAATACATGACTGGATACTTAAGCTTAATGGAACATAAATAGTACTTATTCTCAGATTACGTTACATAGGTATCTAAATTTAAGGTATTTTATCTAACTAGATTCTTACCATGGCAAGGTGCAAGCATATAATTTGAAAATTATAGGAGACAGTAAGAAAACTACCCCTGAATTTAAATGAAATAAGGACAGTTCCTAAGAACAGCTACCTGTGCAGCTACCTGTTTTTAAATGGTCTATTTGCAAATGATTGCAAATTAATGATGCATAAAATTGTGATGAACAACTTTAGTTCATAGATCTCCGCAGTGAGTAAGCATAGAAGCCACAAAAAGCTAAAGACAATATGATGCAAATACTCTATAGCCTACTGATTTCCTAAATAACAGTTTACATCAATTAGGGAAACAAAATGAAGAAAAGTGTTTCCGTGAGAAAAGAAATAAAGTGTTACTCTCCAAATGAATTAAAGTATCAGTTTAACATAGTTTGGTTAGAAAAGCAGTATGTGAAATGAGTTAGTAGACACCACTGACAGGGCTGCTTATTATTATGTTCCTTCTCTCTTTTTATTTGTTTTTATTAAACACAAATACAGGAAAGCTGCAGCAGTGAAGATGTCCTTCCCCAACTATTCAGCTGGATTCCAGTGCTTAAAGCCAAACTCTTTACAGGTATCTGAAGAGGCTGATGTCAAAGATTAAGGTGGAAGAATTGAGAAGGTAACTTTTCAAACCCACTGAACTTTTTCACTTTTTTTTTCAGACTAAGAACAAGAAAGCTTTCATTTTGATTATACTGGGTTCTTTGAGTTCTAAGGTACCATAGCAGTTAATTAAAATCCAACTCTTACTTGAATAAGGGTCTTAGTCAACTATCACAGAAGTCAGTGTTTTGGGCTTTGGATTAGGCCTCAAAAAATAAAGTTATTTAAAAAAACACTCTATCTCCAGTATCATAATAACTCCTGCCACACTGAAGAGCACCTTTAAGATTTTTTTCATTTCAATTCTAAAACCAGCTAGTGCTGGATGTTGTGAATGAAATCCACTCCAGATATGAAAGCCAACTCCAGTTATGAAAACCACACAATGGATCTCTTGAAGTGCCCCAATTGAGTTTAATTGTGGGTGTGATAAAAAACCCAGCATAATAATTACGGTTTGGTTATAATGTACTCTGCAGAAGTTGACATGTCTTCTATTCTGCAGTCCCTGTCTCTCAATGCTTTATCCCAAGATTCAACTTACATTTTGCAGAAGTTCTCCAGCTGCAAAACTAACTCATTATTCTCCTTCAGAACTCTTCCTAAAACTCTGCTTTGCCAGGAGGCTTAAAAAAAAAAAAAAAGACAATTGTTGAGGCCACAACCTATCATGCTGACCCATATTGTCCACCATTTCCTTGTATTCCCCCTTGAGTTTGTCTGAATACATTTGTTGTCTCTTACATTGATCTTAGATTGTAAGCTTTTTGGGTCCTTTTGTTCTGTGTTTGTAAAGCGCTTCGTACAATGGCCTCTTGGTCCACAAGTGGAGCTCCTAGGCAGAACAGTAGTACAAATAACAATAAGTAAGTATTAATCAAAACGGGTTAATTAGAAAAGAGTAAGATGTTATAAGAAAGAGCATAGCTACTCTTCATGCAGCCTTTTAAAAAGGGCTTCTTTATTAATTACAGAAGACAATTATTAAAATATCTGGTTCTTGACAATTCCTTCTGATGGGAGCTGTGCTGAAATTGTATTTAGATATTTATACTTGATATGTTTTAAATTCTAAAAGCCACTGTGTAAAAAATCATATGGCTAAACAATATATGTGAAATATAGAATATTTTAAAAACACAACATTTACTTAAATATACTTTAAGTGATAGGGCCTGAAACTTATAATTACCATAAAGTATACTATGTATGTAATAGTACATGCATTGCACTGTACAGTACATTTTGAAGAACTGTACTAACATTAGCAAACTAAACAAGTAACAAATTACTGTAGCTCATTTCACAAATGAAGGTAGAGTTTTATAATTTGTTCTCCTTTTTTGAGTGGGCTTGTAATTATTATTTTATAATTAGTTTGGGTGACTATTTAGTAACTGGTAAAAGAATATCTATACTAAAAGCTGTTGATTTATGCCGTTGACTTCAGTGGACCAGGATTTCACTCTGAAAATATACACTCTCAGTCAATAAACTAAAATCTACAAATAGCATTACCGAGTTTAGAAAAAAAAAATTAAAACCTGGAACAGAAGCAAACCCTTATAAGTAGACTCATATCTGAGGCAAGTAATTGGTAGACAGCAAAACGTACTGGGGTTGATTTTGCATAAACGGGCCAACCTCCAATCCAGCCTAAGCTCCTTCCACCTATTAACAAATCAAATGCTCATTGTACTCCAGCTCCCTGCTCTACCAGATCTACAAAGTACTCCTTGGTCCCCGTGATGGATTATCAACATGCTGGTTTTTTCCCCTCCCCAAAGATCATAACCTCTTTGGGTTCATGGGCATTCTCCTGACTCAATGCCCAGATCTACAGATATTACCTTCACCTACCGCTAAGAAGTTGTGAAGGAAGATTATACATTTCTCATGATTATTAGGTAGATATGCTAAGGTGAGTCTCGCTTAATAGAATCTGGCTACCCTCTTTCCAATAGTAAAAAATGCCAGAAATGTCCCTAAAACTAGATGACCAGTGCATTTCTCACAAGGTTACGCAACGGCCTTTAATGCTTTATCATTGATATTGGCAACTGTGTGGAACACTAGCATTCAGCTAAGGTCCAAAACTTAGGTCACATGAGTAAGGCTAGCAAGGCTAGATTTTTAAGCATCTTTTGGTGCCTAAAGATAAAGATATGCAAAGAGTAGAATTTTCAGAAGTCAGGAGTTAAATGCTTACTTTTGAAAATCTCAGTAGGCACCTAATTGAATCTTTATGACTTTATATAACTTTACAGATTCAGCTCAAGGTGCTTTCCATCCTGTGGTAATACAATGCTTAGTACTTTGGGGAAGTATATCGCATAGAGAGAAAAGCAGACCATCTAGAATGAAAATACAAGTGACTTGAACAAGTTTGAAGTAACAGGCAAGAGCAACATAGCTACTTTTTGTAGGATTGTTTTGAGGCATAAGTCATTAAAATTTGTATAAAATTCGAGAGTCTCAGGCTATGTACACACGATCAGATTAAAGCGCAACAAGGCAATCGCGCTACAAAACTCACGTGACCTTTATTGCGGGACAACGCGTACACACGTTGCTCCCTGCAACGCAACAAAATTACACGCATTATCGCGGTTGAGCGCAATGACTTCTGGGCACCTATCCCATCGTTCCATTTTCCCCTAAGTTGGCGCTATGAATCATGGGATGAAGGAAAGGAACGCAAAGCGCCATGGGTAAAGTGTCAGTTTCCCATGGTGCTTTGTGTTCCCCTAGCGTCTTCCTCGTTGCCAATAGCAACTCGCGCCTATTTTCAACATTGCAGTGACGCAACGCACCACTTGCAATCAATCGCTACAGCGACAGCATGGATCCTGCTATGATCTCCATTGTCGCCTTCAACATTCTGAATACATCTCGGCTTGTTGCTCAGTACGCAATGAGCTCCGAGTCAGATGAGGACACCGAGGAGCAGGGGCTGATCGATGCCATGCAGAGCAACAGCACCGCGTTGCTCAGCTCCTTCACCGATCATCTGCACACGGTGCAACGCCGTTTCTGGTCGCGAGAGACGAGCACCGAGTGGTGGGATCGCATTGTTATGCAGCTGTGGGATGACGAGCAGTGGGTACAGAACTTTCGAATGCGGAAAGCAACCTTTCTGGAACTGTGCTCAGAGTTGGCCCCTGCCCTGCGACGGAAAGACACCAACATGAGGTCAGCCCTAACTGTGGAGAAGCGTGTTGCGATTGCTGTATGGAAGATGGCGACTCCCGACTGCTATCGGTCCGTTGCAAACCAGTTTGGAGTCGGGAGGACCACCGTCGGATTAGCCCTCTCACAAGTGTGCCAAGCCATCAATCGCATCCTGCTACGGAGGACAGTGACATTGGGCAATGTTCGAGAGATTGTGGACGGCTTTGCTGCCATGGGATTCCCTAACTGCGGGGGAGCCATAGACGGCACACACATCCCTATTTTGGCTCCAGACCATCTCGCGACTGAGTACATAAACAGGAAGGGCTACTTCTCCATGGTGCTGCAAGCACTCGTGGATCACAAGGGTCGTTTCACGGACATCAATGCTGGGTGGTCGGGAAAGGTGCATGATGCCCGCATTTTCAGGAACACTGGTCTGTACCGGAAGCTGCAAGGGGGCACCTTTTTCCCTGATCAAAAAATAACAGTGGGGGAGGTGGAGATGCCCATAGTCATCCTCGGAGACCCAGCATACCCACTGATGCCATGGCTCATGAAACCCTTCACCGGGAACCTTGATCGCAGCACGGAGCGGTTCAATTACCGATTGAGCCGCTGCAGAATGACTGTGGAGTGTGCCTTCGGCCGTTTAAAAGGGCGCTGGCGCTGTTTGTATGGGAGGCTGGACTTGGCGGAGGACCAGATCCCTGCCGTGATTGCGTCATGTTGTGTCCTCCATAACATTTGTGAAAGTAGGGGAGAAAAGTTTTCCCCTACGTGGGCTACGGAGGCACAGCGCCTCGAGGAAGCATTCGAGCAGCCAGCCACTAGGAGTATTAGGGTGGCACAAGGAGAAGCTGCTCGCATAAGGGAGGCACTCAGGGAGCATTTCAATGATGCCCTTCCCTAGTTAAGTTCCATGACGCATGAGGTGCACCTTAGGATCATTTCAATAATGTGTATAAATAAATGCATTCTTCAAAGTATTTGTTACTGTTTTTATTGAAACCTGAAAGATGGGGGTGGGGTTACAGGTTGGTGTAGCTCCGGGTCTCGTAAAAGTAGCTTG